>CAJDSM010017727.1:0-13388 GCA_903981925.1 Ostrea lurida
GGGTTTGGGCTAGTAATTTGTAAAGAGCATGTGTCCTTGGACTAGTTAATTAATTTGACTCTGATTATTGAAATTCCTCAAAAATTGGGCTAGTAAACATTAGATACACAGTGCACATCCAGGATCACTTCCACTTTTGACATTGTTAAGTTGTACTATAATTTCAAAGAAATGTAATGAAGATATTAAATGAATGTTTTTAAGAGCGAGTTATCATAAGTGGAGCATACATTCGGTATTCCTTTGATGATTCCTCTACACAATAAAGTACTAGCCACAGGAGGAAATCCGAGTCAGTATAGCATTCAGTGGCAAGATTCCTACTTTGCAATGCTTTTAAAATCAGAGACGTTTAGCAATCATTTCACCTGAAGCTTAAAACTTCTTTCTCTCAACGGGAATCAAACTTCCTAAGACATTCGGTTGATGCTAGTTTGAATTATGTGGCTATTATGCCTAATCATTGAATTAAACAATTTATGATTTTTAAATATGACATGGAATTTGGGCCAATGGTTTTCATCCACATTAGTCCGATGGGAAAGTAAACGTTTTTGATTGACCAGTAAAATTTTTAAGTGATGACTCAAGTGACTAGTGAATAAAAATAATTATTTCTAGCCCTGTGACTACTGAAATCATTTTAATCTAAATCGGAGGAAATTCGGGAACCTATTATTTTGATGATGTCAATCCTCCGTTCAGACAAATCTACAATAATTTCATGGGTAAAACAATAAATATAGTATATTTTTTTTAATATATTTCTAACCTGTATCAAGTGTGGACTTGATGTGTGCATATTTTGGGTTTTCAGGTGTTTTCTTAGAAAGTGGCTGAAATGAAATAAAAAGAACCTTAACATGTAAATTGTATACATAATTTGTAGTAAATATTGTCATGGGGTATACATTGTTAATGGAAAAATCATCTTAGTGTTGTATGAATAGTTATACAAACATCAACTTTCTTCGGTTTGGCTGTGCTGACGGCTGACATCTTGAAAACTGTTTGCTTCCGTCACCCTGCGAGATTGATGTCTGAGCTTGCGCCAACAAGTTCGCGGGATCTTTAAATCCGGTAAAGTGCAGTCTGGGATTTGTTGACATTGCGGAGGTGTGTCTTGTAGATCATGATCATGTAAATTGTAATATACTTAATGGTTTGAATATATGTAACGACTAGTGTTACAGTAAGTGAACTCCATACAGTTATATATTTATGAATACCTCCACGTGCACAGCACATTGCACCTTGCCAAGACCAGCAGGAGTGGGTAATTAAAGGTATGAAATCAATTAATATTCAATTAGTTGTTGAGGATGTCATTTCACATATAATTCACTTGCATTTTATCACGTTTTTACAAAATTTCTTGGTTACCGTATTATTTTACAATGTGTCTGGGTTAGGATTAGAGCTAGGCCTAGTATATATAGATTCTAATGTTTATGTAATTTTTAAATAGTTACTGAGTGTTTTGCACAGGTACAATAACACACACACAGTGTAGAGATCCATAAAAATGACTGATGATCAGCTATCAAGATGATTGTCAAGATACAGAGCTGATGGTTTCATTAACTGCATGATTATTCACTTGCTCTCCTAATCTCGGTTGAGGCTATACAGTCCAAATATCAAGCCGAACCTTTAATATTAATGCACTCATGAAATCAATTCTTGCTCTGATCATTATTTGAATTAATGTGCGCATTAATTTAATTAATGAAAGCAATAATTCTTTTAATGTACACATTAATTAAATTGAAGAGAGCAATAATTGATTTAATTTGCGTATTAATTCAATTTGATTTAATGCTCAGTATAAATGAAGTTATCTGACTCAACTTGAAGATATCTAGTTGCTCTCTTGAAGATATCTTTAATTATTTAAAGAGATCTTTAATTGAATTATTGTGCACATTAAATGAATTACAGATATCTACAATTATTTGAGTTAATTTGGCGCTCCATAATTATTGTTCTCCCTGCATGCATATCTAAATATTTATGTTACTTACTATATTTTGAAACAGTAAAGACTGTACAAAACAAGGAAGATGTGGCTGTACTTAGCTATTGCTGTGGGTGTTCTGGCTGTTGTATATTTAAACATACCCCCTCCTCCCCTCACCCCCACCATGGTGGCTTGGAGAAATGGAGGCAACTTCTTCAAATTCAGAAACCATAACATCTTCTACAGAGGTTTGTCACTGCACAGAACATGTATACAAAGTTACATACAGAAAGGAATAATGCATTGCTAACATATAATTATCTTTAAACAGAGTGCAACATTTATTACTCTATGAAAATCACTGATAAATGCAATCCAAATCTTTACCTTTCTGAATTAGAAATAAAATTCATGCAATAAACATAGAAAATTTATATATGTGTGTATGTTAGTTCATTTTTCAATCTATAACCCATCATATTTGGATGACAGCAGTGACATATTAATTTAATTTCAGTGGAGAAATAAGCCAGGAGGAGGGGCAAGAACGGCACTTTTTGATCTTCATGGATTCCCCACGTGTCTAGTCATGACTGATCAAAGGTTTGTGTTAGATCTATTGTAAACTAAAAGGGAATACTAAACTCTGTCTTTCATGTATATGTAACAGAAATTTAATCTGAGTGTGTGTATTAGGTTGAAGAACAGAGCCTCTGTGTATTGGGGGCTGTAACATTGAGTATACCAATTGGGTTTTAGCTGCACAGGGTTTTTTGTGCTGTGGTGGATAAAGATTTGGAGGGGTAGGTTTGCAACTCCCCCTGTAATGGTTTATTGCTTTCTAATACACACAATATAAAAATTCTCTGTGTTGCAACACAACACACACAGGTTGTGATAACCAGAGACATATATAACAATGTTATATATGTCTCAGTGATAGCTGAATCAGGTAGAGCATTTGCTTCATAAAACCCAAGATATAAATTCAGGTAGTGATTGCTCCTTCACCAAACATTCAGCATTTAGATGGGAGAATAATTGAGGTCCCTTGATGTGACATGTTAAAGAACCCTCTCTGCTACACCTTACAGCTTGTGATGTCTTGTTATGATTACAAAATTCTTGCCAATGTGATCCAAAGATATAGCAAAATATATACAGTCATCATATCTCAAAAGAAAGTGTAAAGTGTAAAAATGCAGTCGATTATTACACAAAGTATTTTGAATAATTTATATGTATGTGTAAGAAGGTCTGTGACACTCGGGTGAGCCATGTAGACCCTGGTTATCTGCTGTTCACTTTAATTGTGTGTGTCCTATTTACAGGTGCTGCCAGGCTTACAAAAACAACACAGCCAAGTGATTCTCTTTGATATGATTGGTTATGGACTCAGTGATAAACCGGTAAGAAACTGGTTTATGGATCTCAGTGATAACCAGTAAGAACTGGTATCTGGTAGATATGTCTGTGCTACCGTGGTACTCTTCATATTTATGTGACTTTGGTGCTATGATTGGGTAATATAGATTTATTGGTTATACAACAATAAACCATCAGAACTGGTATCAGGTGAAATGAACTGCAATTCATTACTTACACATGTTTTAAAAGTGGTTAGAAATACATGTAAATTGGGAACATAATTGAATTTATTTTTTGTGGTTCATGCATGGTTTCTACACATTCTAAAACCAAAAAGTGTAACAAGAAGTTAATTTTGGCCTTTCAAGTGAAAATGGCTTAAAATCTATATTTGTGATGTTATGCAAATCAATTTACAGATTTTTTGCTAGGATTAGAAGTACTTAGTAGTTTTTATATACCTAACCTATGCATATTATTAGATCAAATTTGGAACCATTTTATACTGATAGTATACATGTACGTAGTCCATTGTATGTTGTTGTTGACCTTTCACATTCTTCTTCAAGAACCAGTGAACCTGAATGTCAACCAAACTTGGCAAATATAAAAAGAGCATCCTTGAGTAAATTGGATTCAATTGTGTTTAAATCATAAGGACCATGTCCATTCCAGGGGAGATAATCAAGAAATAGTAATTAAAAGATAAGCTGGAGTGTTTGAAATATATTCTTTTAAAAAAAACATCAAAGCAAAACAGTCAAATCTTGACGTGCTAAAGCCTAGTTTATATAATGTCCGAACGTAAAAAATGAAGTTATGTTATCTGATATTTTATTGGTCCAGATATCCTGTGTATATAGAAATGACTTTTATTTCGTAAAAATGCATGTGCGTCTTGTAATTATAGAGTCCAAAACCGGAGCAGTAATCCGGATTTTCATAAAATTTACTGTTTTTGCTATGTTACAATTAAGTTTTCTCTATGCATAGCCACAACCATGTATGTATACCAAACTTTCATGAATATATCCATCTTTTAAGTGTAGATTCAAAATAAACAAGTAAATTATAATACAAAAGTGTGGCCAAGTTCATTTTTAACATTTTTTATGTCAAAATTATGTCAAAAACAGTAAATCTTATAAAAATCTGGATTATTGCTCTGAAACAAAAGTCATTTCCATACCATCATTTGTTCTTAAAACAATTTTTTTTTTACCAATAATAACATAACTTTATTTTATTACATGCGTACAAGGCTGATGTGTCATGCGTATGGTACCCAGCTCTCTGTTAATACCGTTGAATCAGGAGGAGGCACAATAGGGCTGCATACAGAATGATATAGTGAATCGATCATCTTTATCAATTTTCTTTAATTTAAGAATCATGGGTTTTTCTAATTCATACATGTGGTGTGCAGCTGGGCTTGATCACTGGTGGCTAGATAACTCAGTTAGTAGAGCACCGGATTCAGGGGATTGATGGGACCCAAGCTCTAATCCTGGTATGGCCCACTGCATTTTCTCCCTTCTTGTTACATCTGGCACCCTGCTGTAGATTGGCCCCTGGAAATGACAGGTTAAAATGTCTGCCAGGAGATCAAAGAACTTGAGTTGATGTCCTCAATGTGTGAATGCATTTAATGTTGGAGGAAAGTGACGGTTAGACGAGTTCAGTCACTGGTGACCAGATAGCTCAATTAGTAAAGTACCTGACTGGAGTTTTAGGGGGCCTGAGTTTGAATTCTGGTCTGGTCTGTTGCATTTTCTTCCTTCCTGTTACATGCACAAGAATCTTCATCGAAGCACTGTAGATTCAAGTTCCCACAATTGTGCATGATGACACCCTGGGCGAGGCAAAGGTTTAAATTAAATTTGATAATACAGAAAAAATCTTCAAAGTATTCCTTCTTAAATGAATATCATTCCATGAACCACATGAATGGTAATTAGTCAAATTACTACACAAACAAGTAACTTCACATACTGCATAAACTGCATTATGTATGTGTCAAATCTTTAATATTCTAGCAGACAATATATAAAATGAGCATGCATGCAGAAGCCTATGTTTTGGGCCACCATTTTCCAAAAATTCATGATGCACTTTTGATCCTGAAAGGGCCCAAGGACTTTCAGTTCTAGAATAGAAAGTTAACTCGCATGTTGTATCATAGTTAGTTTTTCATCGTCTGGTACTCAGGTGACACTTAACGCCCATGAGGACACTTGTTCAGGCCTCGAGCCAAGACCATAAACTGAGAATAAGTTTAAGTCTATAAATTTCAAATCCATCTAACCTGAGAAATTATTTTCCTAGACAAATGAGATTTTCAGCATATAGTTGCATTTGATTTCTTTTTAAAATCCTGCAGTACTTTTAAACATTTGTGCTATAAATCTCAACTTCAAAATATAAGTAAGTAAAATTCTGACTTGAGTCTGTTCCCGGTTTATGGTCTTCAGTCCAGGTCATGGGGGTCAAAGTATCATAGTACAGTAGTCATTAGTTGTGATATTCATGTAGTCGGGCGCGGATTCAAGGAAAGGCGTACCGGAGCTACGCCCCCCCCCCCTAAAAAAAAAGAGAGAGAGAGAGTGAATGGAAGACACCCCACAGATGAAATGAAAATGCCAAACCTTCTCAGGCTTTCCGGGGGTTCGCCCCCTGGACACCCTACTAGGGGCCCATGCCTGGATTCCTCTAGGGATTAAAACACCCCAGATCGCAATGAATAAATCTAAAATCTCAGCTTCCGGGACCCTCCCATACCAGAGGTTATTCCTGGATCAGCTGTGGGCCTGAACTACGCAGTCTTGAAATCATCAGTACCTTATCTCTTGTGCGCCACACCTCCACCACTCCCTGGAAATATTCCTGGTTCACGGCCCTGGAATAGGGTGTAACTTCACTATGAGGGCGCTATAAATATATGTGAATAGTTCTTACTCCAAAATCACAAATTCAATGAGCTTCCGTCGGGGCTTCGCCTACCACTGGGACTCGCCCACCAGGGACGTTGCCCTGGACCCACTGGAGGCCTTTAAGGCAGCCCCTGCATCAGAAAAAAAAAAATCCAGCGCCGCCCCCCCCCTAACCAGTATTCCTGGATCGCCCCTGGGTATAGAATCTCATATTGTGGTAAGTTGATCATTTTCATTTTAAGTTTGACATGACTACTCTATTATGAACATAGCTCGTGCATATTGCAGAAGAACTAACTGAAGAAGCTGAAAATACCCATCTTCATTATCCCTGTCACATGACTATGGAGAGCAGCCGTTTGCCCTCTGGAAATCGCTGGCAAGGTCAATTTTTAATCCCTTTATTCTAATCTTAGCTTTACAAGATGTACATAATTCAACTTGTTCACCTCTTAGGTTTCAACTAATATTCTGTAATCATATCCAATTCTCAATATCTACATTGTTTGACGGTCGCTAACGCTGTTTGAGCAAGACAACTACATGTATTATATATTAAGAAAAATGGGGAATTTATGTTTGAATAAAAGATAATAGGATGATAAAATTCTTCCCACAACATATTTAGGCCATTTTAAATGGCTAAGCGATTGAGTTATTCTTGAAAGTTGTATATATAAAGAGATGATCTTACATTTTTCAGGTGACTGCATGGTATCACCGAATTTTGGACGGGTAAAGAACTGCATCAATGCGCAAAGCATTTTATTACCATCTAAATCCTTGGTGATCAACCTGTGTGACATCATCCATCCTGAGTGACCGTTGTCCCTGACTCAGCAGTGTGATTTTTAAAAAGAATTTTCAAGTTTCCTTAAAACTGACCTCAGCGGTTCTGGAAAGAAACATTGTAATGTCAAATCTTTGATCCCCTATTTTGTGGCCCACCCTACCCCCAGGAGGTATGATCGATCAACATTTTAGGCTTTCCCATATATCAGGAATAGCATTTAGGTTAATATTGTTTTGGTTTGGTCCAATGTTTCTTGAGGATGGTGATTTTTTAAAGATCTTCCTCGTATATAGTTCAACATGTATAACTTGTGATCCCCTATTGCTGGCCCCACCGTTAGCCCCAAGGGTCAATTGATTGGAAAAACTTGAATCCCACTTATCAGAACGACGCTTTCATATCAACCTTCAAGCTTTTCGCGTCATCACCAGTGTTCTTGAGAAGAAGATTTTGAAAGATTTTCCCTATATATTCACAATGTAAAACTTTGATCCCCTTGCTGACCCTCCAACGTACCCCAGGGCGGCGGGGGGGTCATATAATTTTAAACAAAAATGACATCTTCCATATAATCATGAATCTCTTGAAATAAATTTTCAGCTTTTCTTGCCTAGTGGTTCTTGAAGAGAAGATTTTTAAAGATTTTCCCTATATAAATGAGTATAAAACTTTGATCCCCTCAATGGGTGCCCCATTCGGTACTTTCCGGGGTATGGATGCATACAAACTCTGAATCTCCATTATATCAGAAGCTTCATTATAAATTGTAAGCTTTTCGCCCACGTGGTCTTGAGAAGATTTTTCTAAAGTATTTTTCCCTATCATTTTCCACAATGTAAAACTTTGGATCCCCTATTTCTGCCCGTAGTAAACCCTAGGGGGCATGAGTTTGAAACAAACCTTGAATCTCCCACTAATACTCATGAACCTTTCCTATAATATTTCAGCTTTCATGCGCCATGTGGTGCTTGAGAAGAAGATTTTAAAGATTTTTCCCTATATAATCAATGTGTAAAACTTTGATCCCCTATTGTGGCCCCTCATACCCCCGGGGGGGGTCATGATATTTGAACAAACTTGAATCTCCACTATATCGAAGGAAGCTTATCATAAAAATTTAGCGTCGCTGGTCCCAGTGGTTCTCGAGAAGAAGATTTTGAAAGATTTTTCCGCTATATAATCATTATAAAACTTTGATCCCCTTTGGGCCTTCCATCGATACCCCCAAGGGGTCTGCATGCTTTGAGCAAACCTGAATCTTCCACTATATCAAGGAAGCTGTCAAATAAATTTCAGCTTTTTTTGCTCAATGGTTCCTTGAGTCAAGAAAATTTTTTTAACAGACTTTCCCCTATATTTTATCCCCTATTAACGCTATGTTGTGGCCTCAGTCGTACCTCCTGGGGACCTTGATTTGAACACCAACTTGAATCCTCATTATTATCATGAAGCTTTCATATAAAAGTTTCGATTTTTGGCCCAGTGGTTCTTGAGAAAGAAGATTTTTAAATGATCCCTTTGATGGGGTCTGGGTCTTCATTTGAACACACCGTGAATCCCTTCTCCCAGGATGACTTGCTGTACCAAGTTTGGTTGAATTTGGCTTAGCGGTTCTTTGAGGAGAAGTCGCAAAATGTGAAAAGTTATACAGCACGACGACTGACAAGACAACGTGACCTAAAGGCGGATCAGAATAAGCTTCACTTGAAGCCTTTGGTTCTCAGTGGTGAGCTTAAAATTAAATGCACTATAATATCTCCATGTAGCAATTGTAATAAAAATCCCTGGTTTTAATATAATATTTAATAATTTACAGTATCGTTGATACCTTCCGCCGTTTAGCTCACCTGAACCGAAGGTCAAGTGAGCTATTCTGATCACCTTTTGTCCGTCGTCTGTCCGTCAGTCTGTCTTGTCCGTCTGTCCGTCTGTCCGTTAACTTTTCACATTTTCGACTTCTTCTCAAAACCGCTGGCCAAATTCAACCAAACTTAGTACACATCATCCTTGGGTAAAGGGCTTCAAGTTTGTTCAAATGAAGGAGACCAGGCCCTTATCAAAGGGGAGATAATCACGAAATTGCAAAAATAGGGTGGTGTCATTTAAAAATCTTCTTCTCAAGAAACCACTGGGCCAGAAAGCTGAAATTATATAAAGCCTGATATAGAGGAGATTCAAGTTTGTTCAATCATGACCCCCTGGGGTACGATGGGGCCACAAATAGGGGATCAGTTTTACATATGATTAGTAATAGGGAAAATCCTTTAAAATCTCTTCTCCAAACCACTAGGCAAGGAAAGCTGAAAATTTATATGAAGCTTCTGATATAGAGGATTCAAGTTTGTTCCAAATCAGAGCCCGGGTACTGATGGGGCACAATAAGGGATCAAAGTATATATAGGGAAAATCTTAAAATCTAATCTCTCAACAAGAACCACTAGGCCTAGAAAAGCTGAAATTTATATGGAAGCTTCATGATATAGAGGAGATTCAAGTTTGTTCAAATCATGACCCCGCCCCGGGGTACGATGGGGCCACAATAGTGGATCAACGTTTTTACAATGATTAATATAGGGAAAATATCAAAAAATCTTCTCCTCAAAACCACTGGGCCAGAAACACTAAATTATATGAAAGCTTCTGATATAATGGAGATTCAAGGTTTGTTCAAATCAAGACCCCGGGAGTAGCTGGGGGCCACAATAGGGGATCAAAGTTTTACATATGATTATGTAGGGAAAATATAAAAAATCTTCTTCTCAAGAACCACTGGGTAGGAAAGCTCGAATTTAATATGGAAGCTTCATGATATAGAGGAGATTCAAGTTCGTTCAAATCAGAACCTTCGGGGGTACGATGGGGCCACAATAGGGGATCAAAGTTTTAAATCATGACATATAGGAAAAAACGTTTAAAATCTTCTTCTCAAGAACCACTGGCCAGGAAAGCTGAAATTTATATGGAAGCTTCCTGATATAGATGAGATTCAACTTTGTTGCAATCATGACCCCGGGGGTCATGGGGCCACAATAGGGATCAAGTTTCTACAGTATGATTATATAGGGGAAATCTTTAGAAAAAAAATCTTATTCCTCAAGAAGTCATGGGAACCAGCGAAGCGATGAAATTCATATTTGAAGCTTCCTGTATAGTGGACGATTCAAGTTTTGTACATAGTAATGTACCCAGGTGTAGATGATGAGGGTCGACAATAGGGGATCAAAGTTTTACATTGAATATATATTAAAAATGTCTAACTCAAGACCAATAAGACATACATTTACACTGTTAACTTCCTGATATAAAGTAACGAGGGCAAGGCAAGTTCCAGTCAGAGCGGATGTGGCCCCATTGGGGCCTGGTTGTGTTGTGCGAAGGTTGGCATTACCTGAATTTGCCTGAAAAATCTTAGAACAGAGACTGTTGTAGAAAAAACTCTCGTAAGATTTATATCCGTCACAAACATGAACAGTGGTCATTGTGTGTAAATAAAATAAACAAATCAGGACACCACATCACAAATGTTCAAATGCGATGACTAATATGAAAGACGCAGTAGTAGTGGCGACAAATGCCGGCCAGTGGTGAGAATACCACTGTAGTAGTGTTTTTATATGTAGAGCGCAAGGTCGATTCTATCAAGGTCATGGAGTTTACTTGAAATTTTTTTGTAAATTTCTGGGCCATGGCTTATATCAAAAGGTTCCAGTAATTCAGCATAAAACCATTTTACAAAGGGTTTCTTTAATTAGAATGGGGTGATATTCCCATGGGTCATGTCAGAACCTCAAGGATACTTTGACTTTTGTTTAAAATTATACAAATGCATGAGCCTTAATAATCATGGAGATTGATGAACGCTGACACTTGAGTAATACATGCAGGAACATGCCTTGTTCAGATTCTCAGGTGCGAAGAGACAGACCGAAATACTCCTCCTGCTGTTTAAGTAACTGGAGGTTAAGAAAAGAATTTTAAAGTATTAAGCTCAGTAGTAGTCTAATATTATCTCTTGTCATAACAAAATGTTTCTGGAAAGCATGAACTGGTCACTTACGATCTTGTTAAAGAAAGCTATGCATTAAGCGATTTACCACGAAATGAAGCTCGGTGTAATCAGCTTGTTTACACAAAAGCAAGTTTGGAACGTTTGGAAATTGTAAAATAAGCTTTCATTGTATTTTTCAGTAGGATATTTCCAGAAACTAATTTTCCAAGACCTTCTCCAAGAAGTAATTAAATTTCTTTCCTTTTTAAGTTTAAAGCTATGTAAATCAGAATTTCGATAGAATTGGTAGTTTAGAGTCCGGAAGGGAAGGATACTTTAAGCTAAATGTCAGATGGAACAATAAAAACTTAGTTGCCTCGTTTTAACCCAATATTGAACAAAGTTATTGGCAAGTTAGATTATTGAAATGCCATCAAGTAATATTTTTTGCTGACCTAGCTAATTTAAAAGCATCAATGTACTTGGTTGTTTCTGATCAATAATATCTGACTAGGTTGCCCTCTGTCCTATTGTATGTAAACTTCTCATTTTAAACTTCCTTCTGAAATGCCCATGTTGACATGGTAGTGACTGTTCCTTTGCCAAGACACAAGTCTTGAGTCTCTGATGAAAAAAACCACCAAAAGACCCGTGTCACAGTAGACATTTATATGATTAAGATCCCTCCCACTGCCACTGGCTGTAAACACCATGCATAAGTCAGAGTTTGTGCCACTTCACCTAAAACCTGTCGAGTTGTCTCAGCATGTGTAAAAAGGGTTATGAATGGGCAAGCAGGTACAAAACTATAGTAGTATAGGGCTATATGGACTGTGGATATAGGCCTGGGTAGCTCAGTGTTTAGACCGCCTGGCTAGTAATGCAGGGGTGCCGGGTTCGATTCCCGGTCCAACCACAGATTTCTCCTCTCTCCTATACACTACAGTTTGGTGCCATTAATCGCTTCTAGACTTGCTGGTGAAAGTCCTGCCAGGGGCATAAAGAACCTGGGTTGTGTGTCTTTTGAGAGCGAAGACAATTCAAGGAGGGAGGAGTGTAGTGGTCAGCCCAGGTGTCCTCATCGTGGGCCAAGATAGCTCAGTTGGTAGAGATTCAGGGGGCCCAGGTTCGAATTCCAGTCTGATCTGTTGCATTTTGCCCCTGGCAGGACTTTCACTTGCAATTCCAACAACACCATATGTAACAGGAAGAGACAAAATGCAACAGATCAGACTGGAATTCGAACCTGGGCCCCCTGAATCTCCAGTCAGGTGCTCTACCAACTGAGCTTATTTGGCCACCGATGATGGAACCTGGCTGACCACTACACTCCTCCCTCCTTGAATTGTCTTTGCTCTCAAAAGACACACAACCCAGGTTCTTTATGCCCCTGGCAGGACTTTCACCAGCAAGTCTAGAAGCGATTAATGGCACCAAACTGTAGTGTATTAGGAGAGAGGAGAAATCTGTGTTGGACCGGGAATCGAACCCGGAACCCTTGCCATTACTAGCCAGGCGGTCTAAACACTGAGCTACCAGGCCTATATCCACAGTCCATATAGCCCTATACTACTATAGTTTGTTGTTTTTAAGTCCCATTCATAACCTTTTACACATGCTGAGACAACTCGACAGGTTTTAGGTGAAGTGGCACAAACTCTGACTTATGCTTGGTGTTTACAGCCAGTGCAGTGGAGGGATCTTAATCATATCAATGTCTTACTGTGACACAGGTGTCTTTGGTTTTTTCTCTAGGAGACTCAAGACTTGGGCATCTGGCAAAGGAACAGTCACTACCATGTCAACATGCATTTCAGAAGAAGTTTAAAATGAAAGTTTACATACAATAGACAGAAACTGTCAGATTTTTGATCAGAAAAAAGTTCCATTTGATGCTTTTAAATTAGCTCAGGTCAGCAAAAATATTACTTTGTGCTTCAATAAATTAACTTGCCAATACTTTGTTCAATATTGTAAAAGAGCAACTAGTTTTTATTTTCCATCTGACATTTAGCTTAAAGTATCATTCCCTTCACTCCTAAATTACCAATTCTATTCGAAATTCCTGATTTACATTAGCTTTTAAATTAAAAAAAGAAAGAAATTTAATTACCTCTTTGAGAAGGTCTTGGAAAATTGTTTCTGGAAATATACCTGAAAATACAATGAAAGATTATATTTCAATTCCCAAACTTCCAAACTTGCTTTTGTGTAAAACAAAGCTGATACACCGAGCTTCATTTTTGTGTAATGTCTATGCTAGTTTTCTTTAACAAGATCGTAAGTGACCACGTTCATGTACCTTACAGAAAAATATTTGTATTATGACAAAGATAAAAAATCTTCTCG
>CAJDSM010017727.1:14910-28567 GCA_903981925.1 Ostrea lurida
CTTGTTTTTTATTTTGTTTACAATTTCTGGTTCTCCTGTTGGAAGAGAGTTGCTGATTTATAAAGTGAGCCTTATTTCCTACAGACTTCTGGGGTATCTTGCCGAGAGAAGCCAACACAAAAACAGATGGGTCGGGGCTCTACAGGAGGCGACAATTCCCGGTAAATTGTAATTACACAATGACTTTATTATAATCAGTGGCAAACAACTGATGTTTTACTCACCAAATGTCACCAGAAAGATCAGGTGATTACTTTATCATAGCAGCAGAATCATCTGTGGACAGTCAAATTTGCTAAATGATCCATTTCTATGGCATAATTCAAACTAAGCAAAGCATGAATGATATAAGGATAGATGACCATGACTCGGATAATACAATGACCAATATAGTTTTTCTGTAGCTGGGTGAATTTTTTTAAAAGATCTGTTTTGTGAATAAGGCAACTACAAATACTACATCATACCCCATCAGACAGTGAAATTCAACTGTAAGCACATTATGTCCTTTTAGCCTTAAAGTAGGTCAGGGTGCACCAATCCAGCTGACATGTGAATTGATTATGTACTAGTATTTCTCTGAGAAGGAGGTTGAGACAAAATTTCAGAGTAATATCTGTATCCATGATGACAAAACATCCAGGAAAGTACTTAAACTACTTTTAGTCTTAAAGTAGATCACAGTGCACCGTTTAAGCAGAAAAGCAAATTGAATCTGTATTTCTCCAAGAGTAAGGTTGTGGCTACATTTCAGGGCAATACCTGTATCCATGAAAAGGCAAAGATAGATAACTCTTTGACCTTCTTTTAGCCATAAAATAGGTCATAAAATGGGTCAAAATGCAACCTAGGCTGGTATTCTTCTGATAGGACAGTTGTGGCTAAATTTCGGGGCAGTATCTGAATCCGTAACCTAAAAAAGTCCAGAAAACTGTTTGCCCTAGTTTTAGCACTGATGGATGGAGTGCACTAATCCCACTGAAAAGTAAAATGAGCTTGCACTCTTCCAAGAGGAACCATGTGACTAAATTTCAGGGCAATATCTCTATCCATAATGGAAAAAAAGTCTGGAAAACTGTTTGACCTATTTTTAGCCTTGAGTAAGACATGGTGCACCAGTCCAGCTTACTGTCAGGTCTTGAGCGAGATTGGTTATGGATAGTTTAATGTCCCACTGAGAATTTTTCACTCATATGGAGACATCACCTTTGCCGGTGAAGGGCAGCAAAATTTAGGCCTATGCTCGGCGCTCATGGCCTTCGAGTAGGAGATATTTTTATCATGCCACACCTGCTGTGACACGGGACCTTGGTTTTTGCGGTCTCATCCGAAGGACCGCCCCATTCAGTCGCCTCTTACAACAATCAAGGGGTACTGAGGACATATTCTAACCTGGATCCACATAGGAATCTTGAGGGAGAAATTGTGACCAAGTTCAATGCTGCACAATAGTCCATAACAGAAAAGTCTGGAAAACACTATAACATAATACGTCCCTTTTGACAAAGGGCGTATAAAAACTGTCAACTCCCTTGATTCAATTAAGTCTTTTAATTACTATTTTTTATAAAGATGTTAGTGTTGATGGTTAAGGGCTGCAAAAATTTAGGCCTATGATCAGCACTCATAGTCCTTGAGCAGAGAGAGGTCTTTGTTCCCATTTACATGCAACTTCATTAATAAGTTCATTCTGTTCAGCTCCTCACATTAACTGGTCATGTGCATTAATTTTATGCTCGTCTTAACCTGCCATGTGTAAGAACTATTGTTTACAGTTATCTCCCTTAAAAATGATTAGACATTTCCGGAATATCCTCATACTTTTTATATGCCCGCATAAAAAGCAAGTGTATTATGCTATACTGTTGTCGTTCATCTGTCTGTCTGTCTTCGCAACTCCTCTTAAACCCTTGGGGGAATTTTGATGAACTTGGTACAAAGAAAGATTACAATGTGGAGATGTGGCACATTGCAAGGGGAGTGCTGTCCGATGTTTTTAAAGGAGTTAGGGCCCTTGGACTAGGATTTCTATTGAAAATACTTGTTTCGCAACTTTTTAACCCTTGGGGGGGGGGGGGGGGATTTTGATGAAACTTGGTACAAAGAAAGATCACAATGTGGAGTAGCATATTGCAAGGGAGTGCTGTCCGGTGGTTTTTTCAAGGAGTTAGGGCCTTGGACTTAGGATTTCTATGCAAAATACTTTGTCTCACTACTCCTTAATCCTTACTCTGTGTTTTTAAGGAGTTAGGTCTCTGGTCCATAAAATATGCGGGCGTATCATGTACTGGCTTGGCGGTGCCTTATTTTTAGTAGTTGAGTAAAACTTGGTTGTAGACATTCTGTAGGCACTAAGAGTTTTAAATGACATTTCAGTGCACATGATCTACGGTCCATCTGATCCTGTTAACCCTTTAGTCTTCATTGATCACTACAAGTAAGTTTCTCTCTTCTCTGTCAGCCAAAACTTTAACATCGTACTGTAGAAATTTAAATGAAAATTTTAATTTTCATAGTTTTCATGTTATGAATTCTATCCTCCAAGACATATTTCAACTTAAATCTAATAAAATAACATCCTTTCCTCGCCGAATTTGGACACAAACACACACTTTTGTAAATTCCCAGCAATTATAAACCACAAAATATGTGAATCTGTGCGAGTTTTTCATCCACCATTTCCTTTTATCTCTTGCAGGAGGACTGTCCCTAGGCATGGAATTACAGTGCTAGGTCTGGATATTTCACATTACCCCCAGTGGGAGGCCCCAGAGGAGTTCATTCAGGCTTACACAGGGTTTCATCGACAACTTCCAAAGTGAAAATGAAACTATATATAGAGTATCAAATGCATTTTAATGGAGAGTTCAATGAAACAGCATTGAGCAAAGAGAGGACTTAAAACAGTGATAGAAACAAGATTTGTTTTTGCTATTGCATGGACGATAAAAGGTAGCACTTTCAAATGAACTCTGAATAAATGTTTTTTATATGCACTAAACAAAAATCACTATTTTAAAAATGTAATTCTTTTGCACGCATGCAGTTCTTTTATGATTGACACTGACAAATTATTTCCAACATTCTCATTGTTCTATTGTTTAGTGCATATAAATACATTTTCTACAAACAGAACCAATTTTTTAAGAGATAAATCGNTTCTTTTGCACGCATGCAGTTCTTTTATGATGGACACTGATAAATTATTTCCAACATTCTCGTTGTTCTTATAAAAAACATTTTCTACAAACAGAACCAATTTTTAAGAGATAAATCATTGAATTTTTAACAATACAACTTGAATATCACATTTGAAATTATTGAATTTTTAACAGTACAACTTAAATATATCACATTTAAAAATCATCGGACTCCGAATTTTAACAGTACAACATAGATATCACATTTAAAGTTGTAGAACTTCACAAAGTACTGCTTGAAATAAAGATTCACATAAAAACTCTGTAGTTGTATTCATTTTGCATTAAGGCAAGATTAACACCTGTTGACAGAAGACTTACAATGAACAACATTTTCTGGTAATAATTTTTTTCTGGTATAATCTATAAATCATATCTGTATTAAAATAGCACAATTGTAAAACGTTATTATCATGATGTATATGCTCCATGTTAATGCCAAACATGTTGACTTTCTTTAAGGACACTTCTAATAATGCTAGGTAAATACAAAATAGAGCATTACTATTAAATTCTTCAGTGAACCTGGCATAATGAACCTGGCGCTGATCTGCTAGCATGTACATGTAAGCAGTTACTAGATGTACACAGGAGAGAAACAATGAATATGTAAATATAAAAATGTATTATCCTCTTCTTCTAGGGCTTGCCAAAAAAATTGTTCATTTTCCTATTATACTATGCTCTGCAAGACCATCTTTGGTTTATAGAGTGACTATAAACTTTTAAATTGCCCCCTGTTATCACCTATTTTTATCACACATAATGCCTAGTCTCCCAGCTCTATGCCCCTTTTAAGATATCTTGATTCAAGTACAATCTTATTAAAGGTACAGATACAATTGATCTCCTATTGACATAAACTACTTCTATAAGATATCCTGGAATTTCCTCGCTTTGATATTTCACCCATTTCATTTCCTATTCATTTATTTTCTGACACTCTCCCCTATTTATTATTTTCTGATCCTATTATTTTATTTTCTGACACTCTCCACCTATTTATTTATTTTCTGACACTCTCTCACCTATTTATTATTTCTTACTCTCATATTATGACTTGCATGAGAGATTATTTCCTTTTTATACCCCCGCAACGAAGTTTGGGGGTATATAGGTTTCACCCTGTCTGTCTGTCGAAATATGTTGTTGTCACAACTCCTTCCTAAACGATTGCAGGATTTTTATGAAACTTTGTGGAGTGTTAAATATATAAAATGGAGATGGCATATTGTCAGGAATTATTTTGGACAATTTTGTACAAGATATGAACGTTTGACTTAGGCATTTTTCACCAAAATACCTCATGCATCAGTGCGTTGTCCGCAACTCTCCTAAATGACTTGCAGGATTTTTATGAAACTTGTGGAGTGTTAGAATATATAATGGAGATGTGCAATTGTCGAATTTTGTTTTGGACAATTTTCGTACAAGATATGAACGTTTGGACTTAGGCATTTTCACCAATGTTATGCATTAGTGCATCGTCCACAACTCTCCTAAAGAATTATACTATAATTACCATTGATTAGACAACTTCTGTTAATCTGAGAAAATCTGTTGTGTTCCATTATGTAGTGCCCCGCGGGGGGTATTAGTCCGATAGGACAGTTCTAGTTAATTTTACAAAGTAGTTAGTCAACATGGTGAATTGTTGTGTATTTATTTTAAGTTGTTGCATTGAACAAGACCAAGCATACCCATGCCAGTCATCTGACAACCCCTTTTGGCCTTATTTCAGAATCTTCATCTAATCACAGAATTTGATAGTTGGCAAGAGGAGAAGGCAGCTTTGTTTTTGGAATTGGATTCCAGTTAAGACTTTTTCCCCAAAATCTTTGTTATTACAATTCACAACATGATATTCTTATTGCAATAATCAATCAATATCATGTCCGTGTTTACATCAGCAGCAGTTGGGATCTGAGAATTCCTGTAAACATGGCTGAAGTGCGAGTGTTACCCACTGTCCACACTGCTGTGCTCTTCAGGGTGTTCTTGCAGAGTCTGAATACAGGCTCTGAGATCTGGAGATGCACCTCTGTTCCTCAGTGTCCTGGTGGCCTAAAATGTCAAATTTCAGAACTCATTAACATTTAAAATAGAATACTCATTTACAGCAAAATGTCGTTGGAAGGGGTAATATGCTTTAAGAGTGGGAATGCCTTTTTCATATTTTTACAAGACCAAAGGATGAATGAAAATGTCTCAATTTCATTTTACAACAAAATATTGAGTTTCTTATATTAAAAATGTCCACAGTTTCCTTATTGCAGAGGTCATGAAAAAAAAAAAGCAAAATGAAAGGGTTACCTCTCCCTCAATCAGTGTCAAGAGTTACTATCCTTCAATCAGTGTCAGAGTAATCTCCCCCTCAGCAAGAAATTTACCTCCCCTGTTACGAAAGTTCAATCAGTGACAGTTACCTCCCTCTCAATCAGTGACAGTTCCTGCCCCTCAATCAGTGGCAGAGTTATCTGCCCCTCAATCAGTACAGAGTTACCTCCCCTCAATCAGTACCAGAGAGTACCTCCCCTCAATCATACAGAGTTACCTCCCCCTCAATCCGTATAGAGAGTTACTCCCCCTCAATCCAGTGGCAGAGATATTCTCCCCTCAATCAGTGGCAGAGTTACCTCCCCCTCAATCAGTACAGAGAGTTACTCCCCCTCAATCAGTACAGAGAGTTATCTGCCCTCAATCACTACAGATTATCTGCCTCAATCAATACAGAGAGTTATCTGCCCCTCAATCAGTGACAGAAAATTACCTGCCCCTCAATCAGGTACAGAGTTACCTGCCCTCAATCAGTACAGAAAGTTACCTGCCCCTCAATCCGACAGAGTTACCGCCCCTCAATCAGTACAGAGTTACCTGCCCCTCAATCAGTGACAGAGATTACCTTGCCCCTCAATCGACAGAGTTACCTGCCCTCAATCAGTGACAGAGATTACCTGCCCCTCAATCATTAAGAGAATTACAGTCCAATAAATTTCTTGCAGATATTAAAAACCAAAGATTAAACAATATATTTGTCCCCTTTGAATCATATGCACATAATATAACACAATTTACTACTATTTTCAGCTTTTGAATACTGAAATGACTGCAAAATATTAATAAAATATACCTGTACTTCCTCTGTATGGAGTAAGAGATTCAAGCGAGACTTCGTTCAGCTGTTGTCTGAAAAGAAAGAGGTATTCAAATGTTTTCGTCTCATCAATGTTTACCTAGACCATGTGGGATATTCAGACACAGAGACATTCAAAACTGGCATATAGAATTTCATTATAAAGATCCTAGTTGTATGATCAGAAGTATGTGCCATGTTAGTGGATAAGCAGCCCGATCAAGCTTTAATAAAGTTATTTACCTAAGTAGAATCCATATCGTGATTGGAATCCCCTGCTTCACTGTCCCAACTGCTGGAATACATCTGGATTTCTAAACCTGTCACGTATTCAATAAAATAATGAATCACATTACCAGACCCAGCTGCGAAGGTTAGTTAACTTTAACAGACAGTAAACTTCCCATAGCTCTTACATTTATATAGCGTTAACTAAACGTTAACATGTCAGTTAAACTTAACTAATTTTGTTCAACTGGGTCCCGGTAAATAAACATTCATTAGACAAACAACAATTAATGCGGCAATATACAATTTTTGGGTCTTAAAGTTGGAATAATTAGAACACTGACAAAGTCAGCAAGGGCCCCGCTGAGGCAAATGTTTTAATGTACACATCTGCATACGGTGATAAACAAGTTGACAGAATTTCAGTTAAGCAAATTTTATAGATTTTGGGTTATAGTGTTCACAAAATATGATTGCAAAATCTGTGAATTTTCATCAAACAATGAAGTTTTCCCCCCAAAAATTTACCCTATAAGACCAAATTTCAATATGCACAGTTGCAGATGGTGAGAAACAAGTATGCAAAATTTCAGCTGTGTACAATGTATAGGTTTTAAGTTTTAGTGTTCAGAAAGTATGATTCTCAAAATCTACAAATTTTCATAGAAAATGAAGTTTTCCCCCCAAAAATTTACCCTATAAGACCAAATTTCAATATGCACATTTGCAGATGGTGAGAAACAAGTATGCAAAATTTCAGCTGTGTACAATGTATAGGTTTTAAGTTTTAGTGTTCACAAAGTATGATTCTCAAAATCTGCGAATTTTCATGAAAAAATGAAGTTTTTCCCCAAAATATTGACCCCGGTAAGACCAAATTCCAATATGCACATCTGCAGATAGTGAGAAACAAGTGTGCAAAATTTCATCTAGTATGTACAATGTATAGGTTTTGAGTTTTGGTGTTCACAAAAATTGTTGACGGACGGACAGACAGACAGACGGACAAAGTGAAAACTATAGGGCGCCGCGGGGCCCTAATAAAATTAACATATGTTGGGGTTTATAATAAACCCTATTAATTATTACTTCACAAGATGTGGACATCCTATCAAATATACAGTGCGACATCGTGCTAAAGGGCATTTACCTGTCAAATTTGTAAGCCCAAGAGATATTTCATGTAGAGTGAATCGAGATCCAGTGTATGTATTCAGGATGAACTTGAGGACTACAGTGTATGTCTCTGGCCCACATAGAAAACAAACCGAATTTTATTTTGCTCGCAAGAAGTCTTTGAAAAGTAAAAATTCTGAATTTCTCAAGGCATCTTGGCACGCAAACAAAAGATATGAAAACATGCCACTGTTTTTAACCTTACCCAAATCGCTCAAGTCAAAAGAATTAGACTAGAATTAGATCTGTTTCATTTATTTGGTATACCATATCACCTTTAAAACTTTTAAAACTTTCACTCTCTCAATTTTGCCCTCAAAATATTTTTTTTCTGACCATTGTTCAAAAATCGTACTTGCTGACATATTATTAGATGTAAAATATATTTTGTAGATATTTGCAACATGTATGTATCACATTTAGGCCACACCAATTTGTAAAATAGTTTTCTGTTTTTTAAAGAACAAGTGAGGGGGAGCGATATTTTTTCAAATTTTTTTACTTTGCAGATAAAAAATTGATGAGGCAATAGCTACAGAAAACAATATAATTTTTAAGTTGAATTAAGTCGTTTAACTTTCCTATAAGCGAGCGCTGCAATTAAAGGTCTAAAATCATTCAGATTTATTTTTATAACGTGCCATGAACTTCATATTCTTTCAAATAGTGTTTTGATCGTATCATACATTAGGAGAGAAAGGGAAAACTATAAAAGACCATAGTATTAACTGTCAAAGACCTGTTCAAGAGCCTCGATATTGTCAATGTCGTTCGCAAGTGTATTAAGTTCTCATTGTATGGTCTTGTTATAAAAAGTCTAAAAAAAAATTTCACACAGAGTATTTTGGACAGGCGAGCGAGCATTTTTTTTTAATAATTTTTATTTGGATTTTTGCAAATAAGAAGCGGCGAGGTCCATAAGACTAAGATTTAAAATTGGTATGCCTTTAGATCATTAACTTACAGGTTACTGCTTTTGAGTGTAAAAGTCATGGATTATAAGCTGAAATCTGAAATCCCAGACCAAAGTTTGGCTGAAATTTGGCTTTTGGATTGGGTTAAAATATTTTCCATTTGTATAAAACTTTTCCAGCCAATATATAAAAATGTCTGGTCAAGTTTTCAAAACTTGCAATTGCTGATTACTCCTGTAAATATATATCTAGAGATTTTAAAATATCCTTGAGTGTTCATTATAATCCAGCCCACGAATGACACACGATTTTACTGGTATTGGCCTGCATGCATTTAACTGTGTATTGGCCCGATGATTTCTGGTATTGGCCATTGATGATTTACCTGATGATTATTACCTGGTTTGACTGATGTATTTACCTGGTATGGCCTTGATATTTACCTGGTATTGCCTGATGATTATCCTGGGTATCCTGCATGATGATATACCTGTCGTTGGCTCGATGATTTACTGGTATTGGCATGATGATTTACTTGGTATTGGCCGATGATTTCTGGTATTGACTTGATGATTTACCTGATAATTTGCTGAGGTCTGATATTCCTTGTATGGCCCTGATGATTTTACTTCTGATTTGGCATTTGGCACCCTGGTATTGGCCTGATGATTTAGCCTGATATTGGCCTGTGATTTCGGCTGATGATTTACTTGGTAATTTGCTGATGATATTTACCTTGGTTGGCTATTTACCTGATTGTGATGATTACTGGTATTGACTGATGATTTAACTGGTATTGACTGTAATGATTTATATACCTGTATTGGCTGATATTTACCTGGTATTGGCCTGATGACTTTACCTGGTATTGCCGTGATGACTATTACTGGTTTGGACTGGCATGCTGATGATTACTCCTGGTATTAGGCCTGATGTTTACCTGGTATTGGTCCGATTGATTTTACCTCGGTATTGACCTGTATGATTTACCTGATTTAATTTTGCCTGGTATTGCCTGATGATACTGGATATTGGCTGATGATTTACCTGATTGATTTACTGGATATTGGCTGTGATGATTTAACTGGTATTGGCCTGATGATTTACCTGATGATTTACTTGGTATTGGCCTGTATTGATTTAGTCCTGGTATGGCCTGTGATTACCTGGTATCGGCCTGAATGATTTTTCCTGCGTATTGACCTGATGTGATTTACACTGCAGTAATTGACTGGATTTGCCTGTGATTTGCGCTGTATTGCTATGATTGTATTGGCTATGCTGAGTGATTTACCTGGTATTGACCTGATTGATTTACTTGGTATTGGCCTGAGATGAATTTAACCTGGTATTGGCATGATGATTTACTGATGATTTGCCTGAGCTATTGGCCTGATGATTTCCTGGTTATTGGGACTGTTGATTTACCTGTAATTGTACCTGATCATGATTTACCTGGTATTGGGCTGATGATTTACTCCTGGTATTGATCTGATGTTACTGGGTATTTGGCCGTGATTGATTTACTTCACATGGATTGGCTGATGATTTACACTGTATGGCCTGATGCATATTAGCTGGTATTGGCTGAGTCTGTATTTGAAGCCTGATGATTTAATCTGGTATACTGATGATTTTACCTGATAGGATTGACCTGGTATTAGCCTGACTCGATTTACCTGGTATTGGCTGATATGATTTAACCTGGTATTGGACCTAGATGTTTACCTGGTATTGGTGATGATGATTGATATTATACCTGGTATTGGCTCTGATGATTTGCCTTAGGTATTGGCCTGATGGATTTATACCTGGATTGGCCCCTGATGATTTACCTGGTATTGGCTTGATGTTTACCTGGTATCTGGCCTGATGCATTTACTCGGTATTGGCCGTGAACCGGGTGTGCACTGGGTAATGGACTGGTAGTCCTGGGGATGTAGTTATCCTGGATTAGGTATCCTTCACTGTCAGATCTGCTGAGATCCTTCGGTCTTGTTCGGGATCTCAGGTCTCTGTCATACTAGATCTCCTGGAGTGAGAAAGTCGAGATGGCTTTTCATTTCATCACAAAAAGATGTTACAATTATTCTATTATGTAAACACATTAATGCTGTCTCATCATTAGAAGTATGGAAGCAATTATAATTTCTTTTCATGTATTTGCAGACACTTCACAGCGATATACCATATATTCGATCAAAGATGTTCTTTTTATGTCAAGAATCAATGCAAAATTGTTTCAATTGTGTGCTGTTAACAGACTCATCTCAAGGCATACCTACTAATGAATATACATGCAAAGTTATGGGCATTGTTTGGATATAGTTTACTATGTGTATATATGAATCAACTCTTCTTTTAAATTGCTAATATCCGAAGATTGTATCTTAAAGTGCTCCTCTCCTGGATTCTCGTCGGTCTGATTTTCTGTAATTGGAGAAAGCTTTTAATAGTGTGGATTCTCTCTGGTAGTATTGGGATTAATTTTTATAAACATGTAAAGGCTTGTCAGTGGACACTTTGGCAAATCAATATAGGATTTGAAAAAATATGATTAATGTTTTGAAATATTGGAAAAATAGGAACATATATAGTGAAGAGTATTATTAATTAGTATGTTATTAAATAATTTAATATTATATAATATGTAAAATGATTGATTTAAGTCTTAGTCATAACTTAAAAAATTGGCTTCACATCCTTACACCAACCAATCGCTCTCCTATTGTGGCGGATGTGTGTGTGTCCGGAAATTGTGGAAAGAGAGAAGGAATTCTCAGAGATCATAAATTCACAAATTTTGCCTGGAGAGAGGATGAAGCTATTGTTTTTCAAGGTAAAGGTACTATTAGGACTTAAATCTTGTGAAAAGATAAGTGAAAAGATTCATAAGCTAATTCAAACTTTCCACAATGATTGCCTCATGGATAGGGTAAACCTATGATTTCAAGAGTCAAAGTCCTATTGCTATTGTTTAAAATTGTGTTGCAGGGGATCTACACTTGTGTTGCATTGTTTTGAAAATTTTTAATATCAAATAAATTACATTGAATAAATTGTTTTTGTATGTAACTTAATATTTTAATATGTATCCTGTGCAAGAATAACTGTAATGTGGTAAAAAATACAATCGTAGATTTGACAGCTTCCAAAACTGTTTTTAAGGGGAGTTCTTGTCATTTTCTTTTTCAGTAAGAAAACTAGATATATGGTCACTTTATAATTTATTTGGATCCTGAAAGTTAAGTATTTTAAATATGCAAACCAATCCTTTTGTTTGAGTTTTCAAGAAACATGTCCACTCCTCTATTTAAATAATGTAATTTGATCTATCTTGTATTTCAGACTTGTAATTTCTGATAAAAATATGTAGATGCTTTTTTTTAATTATTGATTAAAATTTGCAATTGAATGATGGCTTCATTCAGTATTAGACTACATATTAAAATTGACTTGATATAAAGTAAATGGATGCTTTTACTAATTACTCTATAAAATAACTTGGAACAGTTATAATTAATGTTTATTAACTGGGTTATTTTTTTTCTTCCTTTTAATACAGTTTGATCTACATGTAACTTGTACTGATTTTTCCCAATTATGTTTTCACATAATCAAGCAGTTTTAGTACAGTCTTATACATCTCATAGACTTATTTTGAGAAAAGACTATGAGTCAGAAAATAGTATCATGTTAAAGTGTTTTAACATGAATAAAACTGAATTGGGAACAATCAAAAGGCAAAAGCTATTATAACTATGTTTTATATTTGCTGCATGCTGTAGTTCATTGATACAATATTGGTTTGTTCTAATGTATGAAATATAAGATGGTTAAAATGGTGTTTAGAAAACTTCTAAATGAATGTTAAGTTATGCGCATGTTAACTTGATTTGAATTCTTTTTTTTGCATTATTTATGAACAATCAACTAAAGAGTTTATTGAAAATATAGGACTTGGAGGATTTTCCCAATGTAGGATAAAGGAACTCTGAAAAATAGAAAATTATGGAATATAGGAGACTTGACAGCCTGCATGTACACTGTAATCGTTTTCACGTAGGCGCCTACCTATTTCCTCTGATTTTGGCTGCTCTAATGGCGGAGTTTTCACCGATTTGTACCACGTTACAGTTGTGGATGACAATGACGGTTTCATCTGAAAATTATTTATTTTGATAAAAAGCTTTCCATTTATTGGCAAGAACATTTATTTACACATAATTCTGCAATACTAGCTATCAATTTGCAGGAACTTAGTTCTCCTGCATAAACTTTAAGCAATATATAATGATTTGCAAAAGTCAAATTTAATGAATAATTACATCAATGTTTCCTCGCTACAATAAGGTTTCACGAAATACAGGTGAAATACATATAGGATCTCCCATGCGTTGTGGTTTGATGTGATTTATATCCAACGAGTTGTGAGTTTTCTATCCCCGAGCCTTGGCGAGGAGATAACGAGTAGTGAGTTTTCTATCCCCGAGCCTTGGCGAGGAGATAACGAGTAGTGAGTTTTCTATCCCCGAGCCTTGGCGAGGAGATAACGAGTAGTGAGTTTTCTATCCCCGAGCCTTGGCGAGGAGATAACGAGTAGTGAGTTTTCTATCCCCGAGCCTTGGCGAGGAGATAACGAGTAGTGAGTTTTCTATCCCCGAGCCTTGGCGAGGAGATAACGAGTAGTGAGTTTTCTATCCCCGAGCCTTGGCGAGGAGATAACGAGTAGTGAGTTTTCTATCCCCGAGCCTTGGCGAGGAGATAACGAGTAGTGAGTTTTCTATCCCCGAGCCTTGGCGAGGAGATAACGAGTAGTGAGTTTTCTATCCCCGAGCCTTGGCGAGGAGATAACGAGTAGTGAGTTTTCTATCCCCGAGCCTTGACGAGGGGACAGAAAACACACAACGAGTTGGATATAGAATAGATGATATCAAACCACAACGCATGGGAGATTCTTTTTATCACATATTATCCCCCTCTCCCCTTCTCTGTTTTCTTTCTGC
>CAJDSM010017732.1:0-13711 GCA_903981925.1 Ostrea lurida
TGAGCGATGTGACCCATGAGCCTCTTGTTGTATTTTATTTATTTTCAGAGGGACATTTACCCTCGCATACTTGAATTTTAAATACTTGAAGTCATCCATGACACGATTTAATATTTTAAAACAAAAGAAATGTGTAAGTAATTACGTCAGTTTCGATCTTCGTAAAAACTCGGTCTAAGTAGCCCGATAATTATGTTTGGGACATATGTAATTCGTTCGCGTGTCCGAGTGTACGACGATTGCGTATGAGACTATGGCGGTTTATATAAAACGCTCTAGCAATTTTCCCTTATTTTGCTGAATTTTGAGAATTAGACCATCGAAAGAGTGAAAATAACAAAGTGATCAATCTCACAAATCCTATAGGGCATACAAATTCAGAGATGGGCAAACACGGAATATATATGCGTAGAGTCAGACTAGCAATGTTTAGTAAAGTGACTTTTTGAATTATTAACTATTTTCTTTTTTCATTTTTATTGAAGAAGCAAACTGTCTATGATGTCAAAAGCATATAAATTATACCGATAGGTGTTAATTTAGTGCATACATGGGTCATTGAAAAAATATCGTCAGTTACAGCTTGTATTTATTTCATATGATTTGCATTATGTAGTAGATAGCTCGGTTACTGTTATATATGAGTAAAATAAACTTTAGTCAACTAATTAGAATGTAGAAATTGCCCTCAGAGATACTACATGTCGTGGTAGATGATGCATAATTTCTTATAAAGTTTTATGATGTTTGTACCTTGTACTTGATTTGTTGTCCCTCTGACAGGAAGACCGTCGTAGTGATGTTGAATATGTAATCAGCAGGCTTATTATGAGACGCCACAGCGATGTACATGCAGAAATTGCAAAGGCTGGCTCAGCTCTAATTCGAAGCTGCTCTACAACTGGAATATCGACGCCTTGGCTAAAAACCGTTGACAAACATACAATCCACCATAGAGTCAAAATAAGTTTTCTTTGCTTTTTTTGTTTGGGAAAACCTTTTTTATAAAGTAAACTGGCATTCGTTTTAGGGAGATGTCGTTCTTCCTAGCAGAGAGGAGATGTGGAAAGATATTCGATCAAAACTGGACGCCATGCGGAAACAGTTCGTGGAGAGTCCAAGACATACAATTCAGGTGGATTACATGAACCATATGGACGAATTGTCAATACTGAATGGAAATTATCCTTACTTAGGTATATATCACAAAGTAAAACAAAATATCGAATAACTGATGCCAAATGATAAAAATTGCATATGGACCAGATTGTAAATGTTTGCTTAGAAATTCATATGCTAATAACAGTGCACAACTAAATTTTATATAATACTTTGGAATCATTTTAATTCGTGGGGGCCAATGTTTGTGGGTAACCACAATTTTGTTACTTCGTGGGGAAGTAATTTCGCGGGTAATTGATAAATAATGCAAACGGCATAATATTTATAAATATTAAAATGAAAAGAAAACATGTTCGTGGGATGTAAATTCGTAGGTAAGAGTGAACCACGGAATCCACGAACATTGGTCCCCCACGAACAATGATAATTCCACAGTATACGTGTATTAAACAAACTGAAATCTACATGTTAACGGATTCAGTAGAGCGCTTACTTTGTATGCGGAAGCTTTGAGTTCGATCCCAGGCCGCAGCATGTCAAACTCTTAAGAGTTTTGTAAGAGTATTCTCGGCATTTGATTTCAGCCTTTGGATGAAACCTACATTTTGTGTCACTGTAAGTGTTGGTGCGTTAAGGAATCGCCAATGCCAAAGGGCACAGAATACATAGCGGAGAGCCTCTACCGCACGTCATTTAAGTTAGTGGTTTCTCTGTACGAGTGATATATGTCTATCTTCAATCAGCTAGCAGCATTTAGCCTTTCATTATTGGTCAGTATACTGCAAACCTCTGGTGATGTAGCAATGGCGACGTCTCCATATCAGTGAAAAATTCTTGAGCGGAACGATAAACAATAGACAAATATATTTTGAGCACTAATTCTGACTTCTTCAGATTCTTTTTGTTTAAATTTTATGTACATCTTTCGGATTTCCTACTTTTTGGTATGAGCATCACTGAAGAGACATAATTTGTCGAAATGCGCATCTGGTGCATCAAAATTGGTACCGTATAATATCAATATTCAAATATATGTATCATGCATCAGTGATATATTTTATTGTTGATAAAAATAAATGTCTTGTGAAATGTATATCAAGTAGGGAGTCAGCTCGAAAGTAGTTAAGACAGGATATATACCATTTTAATACTACGATATATCATATACAGCTCAAAATGCATAAAAATACATGCATAATGTTAGTAAAGGAGGTCTATCAAAATTTACTTCTACATATATGCCCACTTGAAAAGGTGAAAATAACGAGCAGTGATCAATCTCATAAGTTCTTAACGGAATACAAATTGAGTATTTGGCAAACACGAACCGCTAGACATATCAGAGGTGGGACCAGGTACCTAGGAGGAGTAAGCATCTCCTGTCGACCGATCACGTCCGTTGTGAGTCCTATATCTTGATCACTAAAGACATTAAAATGCAATCAATTAAAGTTACTCAGCCTTAGGTGAATCTAGAGCGATAATGGGCGAAATGTTTTGTAAAAATAAAAACCAGATCCGACAAATGGTTTTTGCTTTTGTTACCCTGAAATGAATTTATCCTTTTGTTACCCGGAAATTATCCTTTTAGGGAATAAATCAACATGTTGTTCACCAATTATTGCTGCGGTGAACTAGTTATTTTATAAAATCAGTGCATTCAATTGGATTAGTGCCTCAGCTTTTCGTGAACACACTTCTCATCAGATATTCGATATATCTCAGTGANCATAAAAGCAGTGCATTCAATTGGAATAGTGCCTCAGCTTTTCGTGAACACATTTCTCATCAGATATTCGATATATCTCAGTGAACTCAAAATAAAAGAAACCATAGAGTCCCCTACGTCTGCTTTGTACTGTAGATATTTTCTTGAACATAGATATTCATGGCAAACTAGCAACTGGACTTTATGATAAACAGGGTGATTTGATCTCCGTCATCAATTTTCCATACGCCGTTATCACCTCATATAATGTTTGTGTCTATCAACTGATTCAATATACAAAAGCTTGTTCTGCGTATGATCAGTTTTTAAATTTAGGCAGGTTACTGACAAAGTAGATTTCGACAGCCAGCAGTCGGAAATTCTATGGTATTTATAACGTTCTAGTATTCAGTTCTACAACCTGCCATTAGGTCAAATGCAGTCTAACGTGTTTCATACGAATTGTTAAAACGTTCTTTGTACACTGGATTTGACTGCGTATTACTATTTAACTGGTCAAGATAACGGGCGCACGATTTGTGCAACCGGCCGATAGTGGATGCTTACTCTTACGTTTTAAATTTCATGTTTCGGATTTCTAACATTTCGGTTTGAGCATCACTGAAGATACATAATTTGTCGAAATGTGCATCTGGTGCATCAAAATTGGTACCGTATACGATTTATCTTACGTGTGGCGTGCGAGGGAACCCTCACTGCTAAAAGCCATAAATAAATGTAACCTACAGGTCTAATTTTGCAGCCTCTTCACCGGCAATGGTGACGTCTCAAATATGATGAAATACGGCGATGAAAAACAAACTATAATTATCAATCAATCAATAGTTACTTCACCGTTTTCATATCATGAATAAACGCTAGTTGGAAATACAAAGACGACTTTCTTCAGTAGCAAGTATATGTACGCATGTAATGTGATTAGTTTTATAAATCATATAATAAACAAAGTGAACGAAAACACACATGATTGACTTCGTAAAACAGGGGCTGACAACATAGTTTTTAGAGCATTGCCCACGGACAAATCGATAACCAAAATTACTTGCCCTAGCCTATATGATATTAACGACGACAGCCATATTCGAAATTTCGTGCTTCGCGCAAGAAACCGCGCATAGCAATTTTCTAGGCATACAAACAAAAATCTTCACTCTCTTTAACGGGAATGACGTTTATCCGTTGGATAAAATTCCACTGATAGGAATATGGAAACCCCATATGTAAAAATATAGACAGTACTCTTTCAGTGACCAAATACACTTACAGAATAACTAAGGTCAATGTGACCTACTTTTTTTGCTAGAGACTTTGAAAAGCGGTCCACTGGCACCAGACATGAGGAAGAGTCCAATTACAGTGATATGGGTAATTCCACTTATATATAAACGAACTAACTTAAACCATATTATCTTACGAGCACATTAATAAACATGATAATGAACTCAAACTTTTGAAATCAAAAAAAAAATTGTCAATACGTCTGGAAACATTTTTTTTATTTACACCTAATTCGAATTTCCCTGGGTCCATTTTTCCATTTTGAAAGTACTACGGCAACATATTTAGATTATAACTATGTCATGAATATTATTTTATAGTGGTGACGTTGAACATGTCACTGGTCTTTGTATTTACGTCACAACGCCGAAATGTGCGGGAATCAGTATGTCGTTTTGAATAGCTTGAACTCATCCCTAGAGTTGATAGCAGAGAACTTGTCACACGAAAGAGGCACATGTACTAATATGGCAAAAGTCAGTTTATCCTCATTTCTTTTTTATCAGAGATACACGAGATATAATAATGCTGGTTTTTTTATTGAACTTTTAAAATTAATTATTCGTGTCCGAATAAAACAAGTACCATTTACCACCTACAGTTGTACATTTTGTACATGCATTACATTCAATACATGTTACGCAATGTTTAGAAATCCTATTTTTAGATTAAACATGTAAAATTGTCAAAGGAATAAAAAAAATTCTTTTAACGTTTCTATAGAAAACTGATATTAATGAAGACAGAAAGAACAAAGTACTGTTATATTTTCCAACTGACGACAAGTACATTTGCTTGTCTCTTTTCAATGCAAAATACGCATGCTTTTATTCTAGTATTTAAATTGTTCTATTATTTAGAAAGTATAACAATTGTGAAAATGATAATAATAATAACAATGAAGTGTAAACATTTTAGGTGTACTAAAATTCATTGTATCAAGCCGCAATGCCATGTTTTATATTTGAACCACTTGCATTTACGACAGTTTATATATTACATATTTGAAACCGCCCCTGAAATATTATGCAATGATTCAATGCTTGTACACATGAAAAATGCATTCTCCAAATCTAAATAGTTATATATGGAAAAATATGACGCTAAAAGTAGAAAATATATTTTTCTCTCTTTGGCAACATATTTCATTGAGAATGGTCACAAAATCGCCCTTTGACACGCCCCCCCCCTGAAAATTTTGGCTGATGACATGCCCATTTCTTTTTATAATTTGTAACTTTAATGTGTCCTTACCATCACTCTTCCAATTTGGATACAATCTCTATTTTAGAATTTTTTTAATATAATTTTTTATATTGCACAAAGGAATTTTCCTATTATTTTTCTTTGCAATTACGTGTTTTCATAGCCTACTTTTGAAACGCTCCCGCTGAAATAATCAATGATGACCCTATGTTTTTTCATGGATTTTAACTAATTAATGCATACTCTAGCTTATATTAAAATTTTAGAAATTCTCTATTTTTTGAATTATATCCGTCGTCGTTAACTTGCCCTACCTTCCACAAAATTACGAAAACAAATAAACATAGATCTAGTGCGTGCCATTCTTTTATTTTTGCTGCCCTAATTTACAACCTCCGTGAAATGAACTTTCATGAGATTTAATTTCTTTAAGTCCAAAAAGATTTTAAGCACATTTTTTCAAAGCTAAAATCTATTACTAATGAGTAAACACAAATTGGCATCGCTCAGGTTCTAATTTGTTATCAACTCTTGATTTATTGGTAAATTAGTGGTTTGTTAAACTTTGAAATTTTATCGTCAGCCTTATGCCACCAATCTTTAAATTATTGGTAAGATTATCGAGTAACGAAACAGATTAAACTGGTTCACATAGTTGATTAATTTGCATAACAGAAGATGACTCTGCAATGATATACTTTCAATTTCAGTCTGAATATACGACAGGCTTTTTTCTATTTCTCAATGACTGAATTTTGCAAGTCACTTGCCCACGGGAAAGTGCATGCATGGTTATTAAATATCTAATAACCAGAAAATCCACTTGCCTCAGGCGTCGGGCATTGGGATTTGTCAACCCCTGCGGTAAATGAACGGAAACAAAATTTTGAATTTTGCGGTCGAAACGCATCATAGTAAGTGATATTTATTTCGTCCTCTCGTCTTTCTTTAGATTTTATATACATCAATATTTGATTTTTTTTGTTTCCAATAAGGAAGCTGTGTTTCCAAATACTTAAAATAGAATACGAACAAACTTATTATCAAAAGACTGCATGGAGATCGACCTTTGTATCACCGGAGAATAGCCCAGATTACTGAACTGATGACGATAATGGGACAATTGCATTTCTGAATGATCGAAATATACTGTAATATTTTGTCTTTATTTACAGGGAAGTTGATGCTGACTGACCCTAGATTGGCCTCGGCTGTCTTTTTTGGTCCAGCTACCCCATACCAGTACCGAGTTATAGGCCCTGGGAAATGGTCCGGGGCTAGAGAAGCCATATTTACGCTATCGGATAGGAATGATTATCCACTGGCTACCAGACCACTCAGAATTTCTTCCAAAACGACAGACCACTACCGACAATTCTGGAAATTATGCATTGTCGTCTTGATAATAGCACTGATCATCCAATATCTACGGATATAAATCTTTTTGTATCAAAGCGTTGTTACGCTGCATTAAACTTTTAAAAAGTTTGATAGACATAATACTTAATGTAAAATCGCGTATTTAAAACATGTTTTAGACATTAAAGAGGTTTGCACTTGAAATCTGAAGTAATTTCATTTTTTTAGTGTACTTTTGATTTCTGCATTGAAGGAGAATTTGGAAATTAAAAAGAAAAACTGGGGACGTCATGCTTGCTGCCTATTCTTCCCCGTTTTGAGTTTTCAAGGCATGGGAGTTATAAAACTTTTACCATAGTCATACTCAAACTAGTGCTGAGTGCCGATACTAGTATATTTATCTATGCGCAGCCATGTTTGTTTTGATCCCATGAGTATGATTCTATGCAATCTCCAAAACATACTGGAGAAATCTTGAGCATCTAGTTCAGCTGAGTATGGGAATGATTTTATCAAAGTTTTATTACAATTTAGAGCATGGGGTTTGAGTTTGAGTATGAAATTGTGCTAAAAAAAAGATTTGTAACCACCTGTCCAGGATTATTAACAAAATTATACTATGTACTCATGCTATCTGTGAAGTTTCATTCCAATCCGAGTATGGCCGTAACTGCATTCCAAATCTATATGACGGACGGACATACATGTACACTTCTATATAAGAAGAAATATCTAGCAGTGACCTTTAATTCGATATATCAACGGCGGTTTATATATTATTAACAATAATAAAAAATCATTCATATGTCGAGTTGATATATTCCATCGAACTAGAAATAAAAGACACCTCAGAGTCTTCAATATCTGTCTTTTACTTGGATAATCTATTGAACATAGACATTAACGGCAAACTAACAACTCAACATTATGACAAACGAGACGATTTCAGCTTTTCTATCATAAATTCCCCATATTTATGTTGCAACATTCCTTCATCACCTGCATATGGTGTGTATATCTTTCAACTAATTCGATACGCAAGAGCTTGCTCTGCGTATGATAAAGTTTTTTTGAATCGAGGCAGGCTAATTACAAATTGTTGTTGTGGAAGTTTTAACAGTTACGTTTAAAGGCAGCATTTCATAAATTCTATGGTCTTCATGATGATCACTATGGCCTGCCATTTGGGTATAATGCTTTCTGACGTGTTTCATAGCAATTATTTGGCCATTCTTTATACACTGGTTTTGACTACGGATTACTCCGTTTACCTGATCAAGATAATTGACTCGCGCCGTCACGGCGGGTGTGATCGGACGACAGGGGATGCTTACTGCTTCGATCCCACCTTTGGTATGTCTAGGGGTCCATGTATGCCCAACTCTTGTTTTGTATTCTTTTTTGGACTTCCAAAATTGATCACTGTTCGATATCTCCGCCTTTTCACGCAAACATGACAAAACCTACATTGTACATGTCTCCCCAGATGTAATGAAGAGGTACAGATATTAACAATTCTTTAAACATGGATTGTAAGCATTATTTCAATTGCAGAGCATTTCAATATGCCATATTATCGTAAGATTCAAACTACTTTTCATAACATTCTTTGTCTTGGTGTAATGGGCTACCTTAAGTGATAGTCGAAGTCTTGCTTCGAAAAAAAACACCAATCCGCTTCAAATAATTCCAAAAATAATCATCAGATTATTCTTTCAGTTGACTAGTTATATTGTATCATATTTGATTGAACCATTGTGTTTATATAAAAAGTTGACGACAATGAACGATGATCCATCTCATAATTCCCAAACAAACCACAAAATAAATGCTAGGCATATACGGATCCCTGGACATGCCAGGGGTGGGATCAGGTGCTTTGGAGGAGAAAGCATCCCCTGTCGACCGGTTATGTCCGCCGTGAGTCCATTGTCTTGATCAAATTCATAAGTCGCAAACAAAACTCACAAAAGGAAATCATTTACACATGGTAAAAGTGCCATTGTGTCCTTGAAGTAATGGTCCAGAGTTTGTTCGTCAGTATAATCTTAAAAGTTATCTTGCCAAAATTGATACAGTCAGCTTTTACAGTACTTCATGGAAATGTGAGCTATTTACTACTGATGAATAAAGCAAAAAATACTTGGTACGGCTTTATATAACCTGTATACAAAGTACATCACAATTATAAATCTTCATATCTTCATGATTTATAAACGAAACGAGATATATTTTGGATCACACATAAATCCAAAAGCATTTTACATCTTTAATGGTAACACTTAAGTGTACCCACTAAATGACTTTCGATTTGGGGAGCATTATAGTTACGTTAATACTTTAGTTCGACTAAGGGCCCACGGCGGGTGTGACCGGTCAGCAGAGGATGCTTACTCCTCCATGGCACCTGATCCTACCTTCGCTTTGTGGGAGGTCCATTTTGCCCTACACTCGATTTTGTATATGGTTTTGGATTCTGATTACGTTTGACACGATGTTAACTTCACCTTTTTGTATCGGAAAGAATGATGATCCAAGATATAATATCAGATGTATGTGGACCCCCAAATATCATATTCTGATTTTTTTTATTATGTCAAATGATTTCGTGAACAAATTCTGTATTGTTACTATAGCTACGACATATACGTCAAAGATACATTACTGCAGTGTAGAAAATATAACTTTTTTCACAGTCTCTTGTTGTTTGAAATAATTTGTTTCTAAATTTGTATAAAAGGAATAGATTAAAATCATTTTGAAAATAATTTCAGTGTGCATGTGCATCGTGGTTTACCTTGTACAATGGGATTATCATAGTTTTTTAAATACACCGAAAATCAACAATTTTACACGATTCTTTAAAATCATCGACAATTATAAATTTTGATATTTCTGGAAACTAATACTCAGTAACCATTTTCAACATTTGCCCGTCAGGTTTTTTTGAGTACTAGAAGAGGATCATGGGTTTATAACCGAGTTGGAGACTATGGTTGTCCGATTGACATGCAGTTAGCAAGAAGATTTGTGAGGTAAATATTATTGTATCTAGTAAATGTGTTGGTGATATTTATCAGAATATAAAATTTACTTGGTATTGTATTTTATACTGGGATCATAAATACAAATTCTGGCATGTTATTGAATATTTATTATGCAATTAGAGCTTTAGTAGCTGTGATGGGCATCTTTATGGACCCGAGTAAGGTTGTTGCCAGAAAATTGAATGAAAGGTTTGACCACGCCAAGTTTTCATTGCAACCAAATCACTCTCCTCTCGCACAACATCCAACCATAAACGACGACCTCCCAAACAGAATTATCAGTGGATCTGCTGACACAATCAAATCCACATGTTAAGAGACTTCAACCAAAACTGGTGTTGAATTCGAAGCGGGACTTTTGAAAGATGAACTGACGTGGTTTTTTAGCCACGGGTTATAAATTGGTATTCCGTTCCTGGACAAATCCGTAATTAGAAGTTGTAACAACAAAGTTGACACTGTACAAGAATCATGTTTCCCTGCCCTGGAGAAGAACACTTCTGCGTGTATTGGAATCACTACCAGGCCTGTTGGAGCCTCATGCCTATATCCAGACAACAAAAGCAGACCTTTTTTTACCAGACTTGTCAAGGTAAGAAATATACATTGGCGAAGTTAACAATGTGTGATAAACTAATCAATAATCCCAAAATATATACAAAACATACACAAGGTGATTAAGTGTAACTTCATACATAAAAAAGGAAGTTGACGATTGCAAAGTTAACAGTCATCTAACGTTTATCATATAATGTTGGCTGTCAGTCTGCGTTCTAGAGTCAATATTAAAGTAAAATATCCAATATGGAACGCCAGATATGTCAGATTCTGTGGTGTCCTTTATTTCGAGTTCCGTCTGGAGATATTATATGGCCGATAATTCTGTTGTTATGATAAGACATCAATCATATTTCTATATGTAAGGTTGAAGAACACGCCAAAGATTTTTAAAAAAGTGCATACATAGTAACTGCCAAAGTGAAGTATTGCAAATGAGGAGCAGTTTTATACCCCAAAATCACTTATGTTTTTAATTGGTACTTATTCGCGGGAGTTTGAATTATAGATTTGTAAGGAGACTATAACTTCAAATAAGCAGAATTGTTCTCTCTCTCTCTCTCTCTCTCTTCTCTCCTCTCTCTCTCTCTCTCTCTCTCTCTCTCTTCTCCCTCTCTCGTCTCTTCTCTCTCTTCATGATCATAAATAATAAAAGTTCTCATTAGTACATGTGGTGTTCATAATCGTATTTTGTCTATGAAGACTAACTGTGGAATTATCTTGGTTCCATGGGGGACCCAATGTTCGTGATTCGTAAAGTCACTTTTATCCATGAACCGAACATGTTTCATTTTCCTTATAGTCTTTATAGATATTGTGCTGGTTTCGCATTATTTAATGAATTGGCCACAAAATTAATTTTGAACCAGCAAAAATTTTGGTTACCCACAAACATTGGGTCCCAAATGAATTAAAATGAATCACAGTATTTTCCTCATTATATAAGTTATGTATTATCATCCTTATTGCCTTTGAATGTGTTTTCTTATAAATGATGCTTATTGGGGAAATTGATTGTAGGAGGCTGATAGACAACAAGTTTGTGTGTGACTGTCACTTGGCCTGGTTATTCACAGTGGTTGAAAGGTCACCCAGTCTCCTCTGGCCTGTACCACAGAATGTTCAGCCCCGCCAATCTTACAGGGGATAGAGTGGACGAAGTGCAGAAATACAGTTCCAGTGGCGGCTCCGGTGAGGAGGTGTTATCACGTAGTCGTGATGTGTTATGCTCGCTTTTGCCCTGTTTGGGCTCTGGATTAAGAAATAATCTATTCTATTCTGTATGACATCACAATTGTTTATTAACATTTGGTCCGGTGCATCCTGTAGGCTGAAATGGAACCTAATTTTTTTTCGCATAATTGAAGTTGAAGAAGTGGTTTAAAGGTGTGGATTTGTTGATTCATTTTGAAAAGGTCAGGGACAACTCGCACAGCAGCCCCGTGATAGATGTTCTTCTGGGCCTTTCCCTGTCCTAAGCGATGCCAGCTGTACAAATCAAGTGGTCTGACTGTCGTAGTGCAGGGCTGACGGAGTTTCCATCGGTGTTTCTGATGATGTCACTGAAATGTAAGAAATTCTGCCAGAGATTTCATTGTGTGTCAAGTAGTAGGCGTTAAAATTGTATGTCAGTAATCTATACTGTTGTGAAGTATAATGCTGTAAAATTGTTATGTCAGAATTGTACTGTGTGAAGTAGTAAATGTATAATCAATGCGTTCATAATTTTTGTGTCATTTACTATAACTTCAAACATTTCTATAGACATTTTGGTAATATTGTCAATTAGAGCATGTAATACAAAGAGAAATGGAAGCTGCAGCATAATGTAGGATATCCAAAAACCGACAAGTTTTTTGGATAAGAGTTTCCCAAGAGATATTGAAGTGTCTTTATCTCAGTTTGTGTAAAATTTTTTTGACAGCCGTTTGGAGCAAAATCCATTGTCATCGGGTGCTGTCCGGGCTTTGCTGATCTGAAGAAGCTTTCGTGAATGTAAGTATACACAGTGATATAAACCAGCAGTACACGCATCACCCAGCCAAGCACACAGCCAAAGGAAGGTTGTCAGAATCTACTCAAAACAATCCTTACCAAACTGTTTTAAAGGCCTCCCTATAACTAAGAACTGTGGCAGTGTCACAGGAAAAGATTAACAATTAAAAAAAACCATGATCAAAGGAGAATAGATCGGTTTTGCAATTTCCCCTCATGCTTGTTTAGCAGGATTTTGTGTTTGGGGGTTGTTGTTGGAAGGTGCATCCTCACCCTGTTGCTGATGTCAGCAACCACACACACACAATATTGCTCCCCCAGCCCATTGACAGCCAGCGATTGTGTGACCTTGGTGACATTATCCAGCATGCTTTTATAGATGTGGTGTCACAGTGTAATTAAGTTCAATATGTACATTCGATCAGGAAAGTGAAATTTTTGGCTGTTGGAAGATGCATGAATTAGTGGTTTGGGTGGAACAGTTCCATTATGGGGGTAATTCAACAATAATAGAATAAAGTTAAAATTTAGATAAAATGTTTTAATGATTTTATAGAATAGATAGTAAATTTAGATCAAAAGTTTAAAGGATTTGAGATGAGAAATAAAATTTTTTTGAAGCAATTTTTATATATTTTTCTAAATAAGTAAACTTGAGCAACACAAAATCAACTAGGAGATTTTTGCTGCCGATGCCTTTAGTGGCTGACGTCGTTACAATTATCTGTAAGTATGAATGAATTTTTCATTCTTTTTTTTTTTTTTTTGGAAAAAAAAAATATTCAAAAAGTTGATTTGAATGGCTTTAAGTAAATTTGATAATTTAAAGGCAAAGTTGAATCGCGGTTAATGTTTGCCTGTGGCAAACCACAACAACGGTAGACTGAACTTTGATTGCGCTAGTTATTAGTTTTGAACCTCTCTTTTACAAAGGCTTTATGGAACAAGATTAGTGACTTGCCCCCTGGCCTGTTTTAAGGCCTATCAATCTCTACAGTTACTGGAGTATATACAGGCACTGTATTAGCCAGCTTTTACTAGTAATGGGCCGTACATTTACAATGAAGCCAATTGTCCAGTTTCTGTTGATTTATTTAAAAATTGCAAGTAATGCGTACTTGGCAACAGTTAGGAGGAATATTAATCAAAATTTATTTAAGTACATTTCATTAACAAGATCCTACGTTTATCTTGTTTTAATGGCAACTTGAATGTTAAGATTTTGAAGACGGAACTCTTATTTTGGTATAAGTGCTGTTGTACAATGAGTAATGTGATAACGTAATTAGAGTTAGATATGCTTTTTCCAGTGGCATGTTTTGGTGGGAAATCTGTTTTTCTGTATGAAAAAGTACTTTATCGTTGACATAATATTTTATAAATTGTATAATTAAAGGAAAAAATATGAATGCAAAAA
>CAJDSM010017733.1:0-30953 GCA_903981925.1 Ostrea lurida
CATTAGCTGCAATAATGTAGCCCTCTCCGATAGTTTTTACTCTGACGTTTTCGAGAGGGGGCTACAATGTCATAGAACTTTGTAATGGTGCAAAATATTTTGCTGAATAATCTACAATAAACGCCGTACATTTGTCTATAATGTTGTTTACCTCAATAAAGGTAGGTCTACGGTTTGCCAGTGCGTGTCTAACTAAGGTGTTTTTCTATAAACACCATGAGCAACATGCTAAAATTCTTCGTCTGCTCCACCATACTTGTTATCACGAGATCTCGGAGGAGGATGTAATCAAAAACCGAATGGCAATCAGTGGGGAAAAGTAGTTGTTCAACATGAACTCGAACCATTCCGACACAGAAAAAAATGTATGGTGGCAGAAAATATATTACACTATCCTAATCTTTTTTAAACTTGATATACTGACGAAATCACTGTGTCTTCCGTACTCGTATATAAATCTTAACATTCCCTTATATGGGAATATGACCACAGGAAGCCCAGCTTCAAACATCAAACATGCGCTCAAATCAAGAAATTGCAGGATATGGAAATTGTTTCAAATGGCAGGATAAAGCCTCAAAAATTGTAAGTTGCAGGATAGAAATTTATTTATAGTCTAAGAAATATACGTCGTAAAGAAGCCCAGCAAATAATTAAAATAATCGAAATTGTTGCGGAGTGATTCACAGCACCATTACGGAGATCCTATGGAGTTGTAGCCCTCTCCCAAAAATAAAAAAAAGTAGAGGGCTTATTCCAGTTAACAGTTCATCATCTATTTTCGTGAATATTTCACCATGTCCATCTTTTCAGTACCTACCATTTTTTACAGGCAATGAGCAGCCAACGCTTAGCATCATGCATGCCATACTGATCCAGCACTCGGATCAATTTCTTCAGGTAATCTTTCTTCAGAGTCGCCTTTTCACGTGCCATGATGAACATCTTTGAAAGTGAACAATAATTATTGAACAACATTGTATTTTGACCAAGAAAACAAAAACACAGAAAGTCATGAAAATGTTTGTCGCGATTGCGAAGTATCCAAGTTTCTTTGCTCTGAGCCTTATGATATGACAGTTTAGGAAAAGACACCCATGTAATCCTTAGGTCACAACCCATTCTGATTAGGCTTAGGATGTACCCCCGGTATGGTTTTTAGCCATTTTGGCCTGGTCACCGGCGGGACACCAGACATGGCCGACCTGTGTCCGGGGCTCTAAGGCAGCATCGGAGGTGCCCGAAGAGTTTTAACTCCAAAGTTTATATTTCTCGGTGTCCCGTAGATTTTCATATCGGACACATATCATTCAAATGTCGTTTAAGTATCGTCCATTATCCGGCCGGAAATCTAGCGGTAATCGGCCGGTGTATGTAGCCTCAGAGGGAAAATGTTTGGGACCGGACATGGGCCGATATCCGGCCGAAGTCTGTTTACACATTGGAAAGTAACCACCGATGTCCGACCGGTTTGAAACGGTGCGGACCAAATATGTTACAGGCATCGGCCGGTCACCGGCCGGATAGAACAGTACATCAGTCGGACATCGAACAGACTATATAAACATCCGTCAGTCGGTGTACAACATTATAGCTCGATTCTACACAAGAAACAGCAGCCCTGGTACAAGCATCGTTCGTTTGTCCGTAGGATAATTGTGCGATTGTTCGTACGATGTCCGGTGAATAGGCCGGTTATCGCACGGACATCATAGGATAATCGACCGATTACTATCAATTGTTCGGTCGAAGTCCGGCCGTTATTAACTGCCTCGCCGACGCCTCAAAAATTATCGTCGGAAACAGACGTCGTACGATTACCAGATGGTCTTCGGACGGCCTCCGGAAGTTGTCATTTATGAAAATGATGTGTGACAAATATTTTGACCGGTGTTGGTCCGATTTCGCAAAAATGGCCAAAACCAGCGGGTGTACTCCAATTACCCCCTATCCCCGGATACCGGCCGATCTTTGTGACCTAAGCATAAAACTTGAAAGTGCAAACTCTTTATGAGAAAACCCAGAAATATAGAATTAAACCCCGACGCATGGTTACTTTATATCCTGAATATACGTATACAATGAAATATTATTAAAGTGATATAGCTCCTATAGCCACTTGGTATTCAGCTCCTTTACTTGTACAATAAACCCAGTCCTAACCTTCAACATTTTCTCGTCTTCTGACTTGTATCTTTTGCTAGCCATTACTTTCTCTACTTCTTTCTGTGTAAGACCAAGTGGTTCTAGAATTTCTGTCCGGCATCTGGTCATATCCACAAGTAACACTAGAAACTGGTCAGAGAGTGGTGGTGGGTAGTCTATAAAGAAAAACCAAACATCTTACCCTAGTGTGTACTAGTAGATAAAGTTATAGTGATTGCTTCATTCCACTTTCGTTTCAATTTCTTCATTGTAAACCTTTGAATTACATTCACTGTCATTGTTTGGGCTTTACAAAAATATTTTATTAAATAATGTTTTGCATCAAATCATTTACAATTGTAACACGGTGTGTGCAATCTTAAAAACCTTTCTAGCTCGTCATTCAAATTTTTATATTTTTGTGTATCAAATACTATTTATCTAGTGCAAAAGAGAATAAAAATTCTCTGTTTCATTCAGAAAATTAAATTGATTTTAATTGGAATAGTTTTGTTGGATAGTACCTCCAGGATTCATTAAATCAGAGTTATTAAACGCTTTGATCAACCATCTGTAAAATTTGGACTTCTTGTTGTCTTCTACTTTTGCCCTGAAAAGAAAAACATTTTTGAACAGAATTGAAAAGGAAATTCTGAAGTACAGAAAACCCACAAAACATACCAAAAATATCAATATTATAATTAGTACTCGCTTTATTCAAGGTAATCTAATGGTTGGAATATACATACATTTGTGTACCAATTTCAAAGGTAGATATTACAAAATCATATCCAAGACTTGAAGAGATTTCTGATATTGAAATATCAGACATATTTATTGATATCTGAAATTTGATGATCAGCATTTACCAATCTCGAAGATCAAGTGTAATTATGGTACACAGATCCTTTCTTCCTCCCTTAGAAAGAGCCGTGACCAGAACAGGCAGCCCAAGATCGTCTTTTGTCTTACACATGTTTCTCCAAGACAGGAAAAACTGGAAAAAATAATTGCAAAGCTGACCCTTTAGTTTCATGTTTGATATAAGATATGCTACTTGATATGTTACTTAATAGTATATTAGTTAATCAGTCGTGGTAGCATAGTGGAAGGTTCCTGGTTCGACTCCTGATACCAGCGATGCGTCAACCGACGAACATTAGAAGTGAAAGTCACATGTCGTTCGGACAAGACCTTAGAAACGAAAGCCCCTGTTACGGTTAAAGTTGGCACGACGTAGAACCTCCAATACGTCATTCGTGGCTTTCACCTACAGTTGGTGAAGTACTGATATAAATCGTATGTGGTACTCATCTTGATGCACCAGATTCGCATTTCGACAAATTATGTCTCTTCATTGATGCTCAAACAAAATGTTGGAAATCCGAAACATGAAAACTGAACACTGTAGTGCCAAAGACTGGAGCCAAATGCTTCGAAGGATCAGAGCTATGCCTGAGGGAAATAATCCTTAATTTTGATATAAATTTCTAATTTTACCACTGCAATTAAATATACATCCGTATTTTCAAGCTAGTAACATAGTACATAGCAACTGGCCTGTTGAGACCCTCGGGGACTTGATATAATAGATATAATAGAAAATAGTAGAAAATTGCCGAATGATATATAAATATTANGACATAATAGATATAATAGAAAATAATAGAAAATTGCCGAATGATATATAAATATTACAAAAAATAACCACGGCTAAAGAAATTCATGAAATTCAACACCGGGTCTGTTGATCTCCGATTTATGAAATCACTTCTATGGAAAATTATAGCAATGTAGAAATATGAAATTCATCACGAAATATGATACTTTAACGTACATGCCAGATGAGGTCCCGCTGTGAGGGGTTGTTTTCTGTGACCATTCTCTCTATATCGGAATAGTTCCACCCCATGAGCACCGCCACCTTATACCATTCATCGTCCATCTCCTGACATATACCCTGAAGGAATTTATCATCCGTGAAACCTATTCAAAATGTGATGGAAAATTTTACATACTGTACATGTACGTGATTTGATCAACAGTAAAACAAGTTACTAAAAGGGTCATTTCTTTCAACATCAATTTGATGTTTTCGTAAATGACCTTACATATACAGAATTCTAAACACAATTGGACTAAACACCGTTTAAATTCATAACAACTACAAGGATGATGTACCGTCACAAGGAAGCCTGAACAGATCAAAATGAAATAATCACTACACCTTTGAAAGAAGGATCCCCCTTTTCGCTCAGAGTGAAATCAAAGCTCTTTTCCTTCATGACAGCAATTGAGGTTCGCTTTGTGGGTTCACTTGGCCCTTCGCTTTCCAACAAGTTTCTACTAGGAGTAATGGGCTTAGCAGCCGGGGGTTTTGAGGGTTTGGGGGCTTCCAAGACAGGGGGAATCACGGGTTCACTTTCTATTTCTTCCTCCTCCTCTTCTTGTTCATCTTTGTCTGGTTCTTTAGAAAGTGTAATGAGTATATTTGTAATGCTTTTGGTTTTCCGTTTTGTTTCACNCTCTTGTTCATCTTTGTCTGGTTCCTTAGAAAGTGTGATGAGTATATTCGTAATGCTTTTGGTTTTCCGTTTTGTTTCACTATTCTGGTCCTCGTCAGTATTTGGAAGAATTTTCATGACTTGGACTTGGCCTGACACCTTTTTAACCTGTTGTGAAGTTTCCACAGTAAAACACTGAAAATTTCGCCTCCTCGGGTGAAACTGGAACTTTATGTCTTCAGAATCTCCTAACAATTTTAAATTTTTCACGAATAATATCAACTGTTCCTTTGATTTCACAGTATATGATTGTGATTTCTTTGGCCTTTGATCTTTGAATCCTTCCTTTGTCCAGAATTCTTTACAGTCGTTCACTCTCTCCATTGGAGCACATTCAATAGCCACTTGGAAAGAATCTGATTCGTCTAGTCTTCTGGACATCGCAATAAACGAAACAGAGTGATCCAATTTCCGGGCTTTTTGGAAAAGTGAGTGGACTTGAGGTCGGAGTTTTTCGACCGAGACATCTTTTTTTGTTTCCACAGCAACTTTTCTGGAACGCATTAAACTAAACATTAGAATTATAACGACTAACCCAAGTTTTTTTCTGTTTAAACATTTTAACACAATTTTGCCAATCTTTGAGGTAGAACATCAGTTAGTTACGTAATGCTAGAATAATTCGTGAAATATTTGCTGAAAATTCAATCTTATTAAAACCAGCTCTTAGATCAACGCCCTACGGTGGATCTAAGCAGTCTTATTTCAATTAGATTGCTCAAATTAAATTAGTACATCATAAAATTATTACTTTTTTTTAAATTGCATCATGTCAGTGTAAGGCATGTCTAATCTGACACGTCTCAGCTCAAAATTTTTGCCACACAATTTTTAATTTACTATAACAATTTTACGGTCCATACATGTACTTGATATTGTTACGCCATGTTTTTCATATATATTGCATATGATTTTTCATTACAATCCAGGTAAAATTTACTTGCATCATATCTATTTTGGGGTATATTACCAAGTATGTTTTGGAGATTGATAGTTCCTGGTTTTGCAACTAAAAACCATATGGTCATTACTAAGTTATTGTAGCAAATAAGGGAGAAAAGGCACTGGAAAGTATAAAACTCAAACCCCGAACACTGACATCATTTGTTCAGTAAGTTAACCCGGTCTATAAGCAAAGTATAGTAAAAGTATAAAATTGAAGTCCATTTTGGAAATCATACAAGAGGTATTCATATTAAGGAGGCAAACTAATTTGAGAAGAAACTTAATGAAACGTCACGTGCGTCCTCTTTTTTAAATAATATTTTTCCATGTCTTTATAACCGAAACAATCAATAAACTTACAACGAAAATGTCCTGGCATCAAAAGAAATAACGTTTTTGGACACAGTACATCTTGTATCCAAAAGACTCCAGCTGTTTTCACTGATGTCATCGATTTCATACACATTGGAAGTGAACACCTTAATAGATCCGCCAACACCATACTCTTCCGGTAGGGGGAGCTGAATTTGAGTTTCCTGTTTCGGACCTACTTGATTTTCCGTTTGCACTGTAACGAATGGTGTAACGGAGTACACATCTTTCATTTCTTCTGATTCCAAAATATCAGGATTTGGTGGTTCTGTCACCTATATAACAAAAATGGAAAACACAAATTCAACCTTCACTGTTACATTAAGTAAACAACACTGTACTTTAATTCAATGGAGACTTTTCAAAATTTACACAGGATCCGTTTTTGTTCATATGAGGTTAATCACTGTTCATTATCTTTAACCTATTCCACCTAACAGAAGTTGTTCTACGTCAAGTACAAACTGGATTTTTAACCAAGTATATGAAGGGGATGCTTACTCCTCCTAGGTATCTGATCCCACCTCTGATATATCTAGGGGTCCGTGTTTGGTCAACTCTTGTATTTGTATTCTATTTGGGACTTAGAGATTGATCACTGTTCGGTATCTTTGTCATTAGATATTTGTTTCTCTTAAATAATAATAACAACCGACCTGAACAAGTAGCGTTGTGGGTTCCTCAAATGTCCCCTTTGGTAGAACCAATTTGACATTATTGTTAACCTCTGACGTAATGGTGGTACCATCCGAGGATACAGTGAAAGACTCCTGTCTCGTGCGGGTTACCAATACAAAGGCGTTCAGTTCCGGTAAGTTTGCGGATACTTCACAGTAATATACCTAAAAATGTTTATGAAAGAAATTTCTAAATGAGTTGTGTTCAGCGTAATTTTACCAAATATAAGAACTACATAAATTATGTAGAAGCGAGTAAATATTTTTATGTATTTGATGAAATCAGCATATGAATTATATTAACCATGAGTCTTTCGTCAAACAGTTACTTAATCGTAGAAAAAAACCCTATTTTTTCGATAGGTATCCGCATGCAGGATAAAGACCTTTTTGCAATATGACTGATTAACAGAAAACTACTATACATACAATATTGTCTAGATACCTTATCTTTTTCGAACACTTTGGAAACTAGTATAGTATGTCCCTGGTTAGATTTCATGACCACCTCCTCTGTCTTCAGAGGTTGTCCATAAATCGGCACTGTGAACACGCACAGCGTCTTGCGTCCCTTCCGTTGAACACGATACGTGATTACGTCACTAATAACTTCTTCTGACGCAGTAAACTGGAAGTTAATATCACAAAAATCAATGGGCTGTCGTCTGCACATCATGGAGAATTTGTCGCCGACAGCTCCGGAAGCGAAATCGATGTGAACATCTAGTCTGTCACAGTACGTTTTGGCTCCTCCAATTATCTCCACGGTCTGCAGCATCATCTCTCTATTCAAAGTAATACTGAATACTGCAGTTTAATTCCTAATGACTATATATACTATAGCAATTACATTTGTTTTTTGTCTTTTGTCTTTGATACTATTATTTCTATAAATCTCAAGGATAACAATTTCCTGATCATTAATTGGAATAGTGAAGAAATCGCGTAAGAAAACAGATGAGAATAGTACATCTACATCAATGTTAAAGGCAATGGATTCTGGCAGAAATGAAAGAAAATTTTATTTCTTAATTATTCTATATTACATGTAGAAACCATGCAAAGATTTTCGACTCTAGAAAGAGAATGAATGACGCTTTACTCATGACGTGATTCTGAAATACATTTTTTTTTTACAATCTGGATTCATTTCATTTCTGTCCGTCTGTTCACTATTTTACTGGTATACAGTTTACATTTGTGCAATTGTAGCGTGTCGCTTATGTTATATACAAAAAAAAATCATGTACAGAAAGAGCATGGTGTTTATGTTTACACCTTACTTACCCCATTGAGAAATTGAGTGCAGCAGAACTATTCATCGCAAGCAAGCTTCTCATCTCTTTGGACTTGCAGAACATATGGGGTGCCTTTCCCAACTGTATATCAAAAAATGCATACAGATTATACGACCTCTACCTGACCTTATTTTTTTTTTTTTTAAAAACTGGTAAGCTTTGTTTTCTCTTGTAAGAGGACTGGGATATTCATCAAAATTTTGAATTCTTTCCCTCAACCTTTCAGAAAAAAGAAAGCCATTTACAGAGGCAATTGATGTGATTCACAGGATAAAGGTAAATGTGACACTACTTTTAAAATATTTAGTACTCCCATTATTGCGAAACAATCAAGGGGTCTTATCGTTTACTTTCATCTAAAGAAGGTATTTTGTTAATTGAACCAGAATTAAATTTCAATGCCGTAAAACTTTATTTGTTTTTTTTTTATTTTGAAGATTACATTGTACATTATTAAAGCAATGTACGAATTGTTGTATTTTCACGATTCATAATCAATATTAGTATTGTGTTGCATGATCTTTTACTTTCTTATGACCTGCATATGCACGGGGGGAAAGAATGACATCTATCTTTAGAAAACATCTTTTTCTTTCTTTTGTCTATTAACAATGGGTTTATCTTTTTGGACGTCTGACAGAAAGCAATAAAGATTATTTAATGGCTGAAAGATCAATAGTTACTGCACCTTGTCTTTGATTGTTGTGTCTGCACCGCTAAAAATCAGAATTTGGACACTTGAGAGAAAGTTTTTGGAAACTGCGTAGTGTAAGGCTGTCTGGCCAGATTTCTGTAAAATTAATTAAGAAAACATATACCTTAACATTTTATCTCAAAATTCAACTACTTCCATAATATTATCAACAATCACGTGACTTACAGAATCCGGGAAATCCAGTAGAGCACCATTGACCGCTAACATCTCGATCACTTCTACAGCGTCTTTCTTCGCTGCGATGTGTAAGGGGGTGTTGCCATTCTATTGCAATAAAAATAGAAAAATGCATGTTCATTCCGATGGTATTTAATTTTATTTCCCCTATATCACCAATACTCTTGATATCACATACTGTACCTGTTATATGGCAGATATTTATAGACAAGCTGAAGGAGATAGATTTTTAGATTCTATTTCACAACAACCCAAGTCACCCTTATAGATAACAAATCTTTGTTGACGTAATGACTGATGTAATACCACAGGCCTCTGAATTTCTATCAATAAGCCGTAAATTGTGTGGTAAGGGTGATATGTATACCCCCTCTATGTGTATTTATATATAGAGGGGGTATCCAATTTACGGCTTATTGATAGAAATTCAGAGGCCTGTGGTAATACTAACCAATATATTACATGTAGCTCGTATATGTAGGGCTTATTTTTCTACAGTGTAGAGTCGGGCTTAAGAATCCCTTTGTTTCAACTGCCCGCATGGTCAAACAGCTACAATGTTCAATATGTACTTTCCCAAATGTTATAATCTTTAATTAAGTACGAAGACTATTAATTGCAAAATCGTGCATTCATTGGTTTTTATCGTGTCTCATGCATTAACTTGTAACACCTAATCATTTCTAATCTTTTTGAATGTTTATCGGTGCTCGTGACTGAAGTGATTATAAGATATCGTATTTTATATTTACATGTATGTTTTATTTTGCTTTTGTTTGTGTAATTGTATTATGAAATTTTAAAAAGATCACAATTGCACTTGCTACGTATCAAAAACTTGCGGGGAGAACTGTGTAAGGAATTCTCATATATTGTAATAATTTTATCTATATATAATTTGAGACTACTCACTCTCTAATACTTTGTGTTTGTTGAAAATATTGTAATACAGTCGAACCTCGTTACCTCGAACTTGATAGGACCAAGAATAAAGTTCGAAATATCCGTGAATTCGAGATATCGAGGGTACAAATACTAAGAAAATAGATGGTTGGGATCTCCAAATCAGTTCGACATAACCATGGTATTCGAGATATCAGTGTTCGAGATATAGAAGTTCAACTGTATATCCAATGAGCCTATGACTCACGGAAATAAAGAATCTGAATCTATGTAATTAAGATATGCACGATCTGTGTAAATTAAGGATTATGCACGTATTCTGTGTAATTAAGATATGCACGATCTGTGTAATTAAGAATATGCACGATCTGTGTAATTAAGATCTGCACGATCTATGGTAATTAAGATGCACACGAAATGCAATTTTATGAAGACTGCTTAAGGTACTCCATACCTTGTCCACCATGTTGGGCTGTGCCCCCCGGGATAGTAACGTATCGGTATTGTTTGCGTCGCCATTGTTTGCGCAGTAGTGCAGGGCGGTTTTTCCGTTCTGCAAGAAAACAAAATTCATAATCATTACATGAACGTTCATTCTCTTGGGTAGAGTAGCTGCCAGTTTATGAGCGTCCGTTTATTTTGAATTTTAACAGTAAAGAAATTATATATATTTATAAACCAATAATTTATTTTGAGGAGCAATCTTACTTCATCCACAGCCGTTAAATCAGCGTTTGGGAATTCTGTTAAAAGTCGGGTTAGGGTTTCTGAGTCGTTCTTCTTTGCAGCTTGTAGAATCTTCAAATATAATATACATGTAGGATAATTTATACATCATACATGTACAAACGCAGGTTTCTTAAAAAGGAAATATGTCATTATAGTGACCAACGAAAAATACATTTAGATATGCGCATATTAGGTTTTCTAAAGTTTCGTAATTGCTATTGTATAACTACTCTCCTTCCAGGAGGTCTAAACGACTCCTATGATGATAGTGTAACGTTACTTTTACTGTCTGTGTAATATGTGTCTATAGATAAAGAAATCACATACATTGTCATTTTGAATACACAATACAAGATATCAACTTTGTAAATTACACACTGTAGCCTTCAAAAGTTTTAAATCAATCAGAAATATTATAACTATCACTGTTAATTTACAAAATCAAAAAGCACAGATTATGAATAAAACCAAAATAAATATTAATTCAATTAATTAAGTAATCTTAGTTATATGAGAAACCATTAAATGCTTTACACATTACTTCTAACGCCCAGCACTCTTGGACCACAGCACATTGCACTGTGTGATCGTGTTAAATGTTACAGTCAAAGATCGCAATCAGTTGTAAAGCACAATTACACCATACAAACAAACTGCTTTAGATTACCAATTTAGGAGACAATGCAAGACGCGTTGATTCTCTCTTTGTTTCATTCTAAATGAACATAAAGTTCTATAAATCAATTCCATAAGAATTAAATCGTGCTTCTAGACAGCGTGTAACTAGTGGTTCTTTTTTTGTATGATCAAGCTTTATAATAATATCTAGATACTAGAGAATAAAATGACACACCACATTCATTGTATCATTATGAATTGTCTAAAATTTTGTTCACATTCAATTGTTAGTAACAGAAATTTTTTGCACAAAAAATACGTTATAGTATTAAAACGCCACGGTTAGCCTTTAACAGTTTTACTATTACATAGCTCCGGTCAGACAGCTCAGTATATTCCGTTACGATACAACTCCATACACATATATCATGATATATATTATTCGTAAAGAAAATAGTTCCGGAGAATTGACACTGTTCTGGGGGTTAAAGATCTTCTATTTCTTTTATCATTCATGATATGTGGATTTACAATTTATTTTTAACGAACTTTCAAACTCTATGTTCGTCATGCAATCAAAATAGTGGTTGTAGTACCTTCTTTTTTATCTCTGCGCTGTTTGGAGGAGGGGGATCTGGTGATTTGACGGGCGTTCCCCGGGCAGACTCCAGATCGAGGTTAAAGCTGGACTGCATGGATAACTGGGATCCTTTGGCAATGGTGGGTATGCGAGAGAGTCCCCCGACCGAAGACCCGGATATGGACGAATCTCGACGGGGTCCCATCTTACCATTTTGTTTCAAACTTCAATGTATATGAAAATACATGTACAACTTTAAAAAAAAATATTATTCAACAATATTTCAACTTAAAAGTAACATTCGTGCTAATAAATATTACTGTGTATACCGTTACCTCGCCATGATTTCATTTAATCCAATAGTTTTCTCAAATCAAAGTTATTTATTCTATTCATAGAGACACATCAATCTGTGTTCTAAACACATGCACAGCTAGGCATTATAGACAATACGTAAAACATTTTTTTATACTGTCAGATCATGACCCTATTCATAACATTGTGAACATTTATAATTCGCGTATTGTTCCCAGAATATTATCTAAATAAATCGACAAATAGAGAATTGTTTATGCACAACGTGCGGATTTTATTGTCCCCGTGTTTTTGCTTGTACAAGGAATAACCCTAAACGGAAAGTTAGGAAATGAATATGCATGAGGTTAATAGGAACTATGACACCTTTCTCCTGCATACTTAATGAATCGCATAATCTCTATAGTGCCAGTGTGAATCGTTGCAGTTCATACCTTTATGTATTTTCAAAAATGAAATTTTATTTCTCATATTTAGGTTCTATTTTCATTAAAATATTCATCAAGATTCCTACGCACGTCGTTCATGAATATTCATGAGGAAATGGCTATCATTTCAATCACGCGCACCAATCGATAAACTGCAAAACCAAACGTTGTGAAAGAAAAATCGTATGATCGACATTCCGGTTGTGCAGTAGACCCCCACCCCCCTCCCCCCTAGATTCAGTTGCGTCTGGGGTAAGTTGACCTGTGCAAATGATGCTGGTCTGAAGAGCCCTGGGAAAATGTTCATAGTAAGCAATACCCTCTAATGGCTCGTTTGATGCTTGTCATTCTTAGTCCCGTGGAATAAAAAGGTGAATCCTGTTTCATTGGAATTTTGGAACGATAATAGGTTTGCTTTATCAAATATGCCTAGCATATAGTGCATTAAATTATATTTCCATGCAAAGTAAAAGGACTGATAATTCCCCCCTACAGTGCATATAGACCTTGAACTAGGGAAACTAACCGCCAGTTGATGCAATATTCATGCATTCTAAGTAATCCAATAGTGTGTTTTTGGTTTAATGTGAGACTATAATTCCCTTTTAAAAACGTATGAAAGACGTACAGTACTAGTGCATGTACAGAGAGCAAGATGGTTCAGATGGGTCTCGTGATCCGTGCATGGGTCTCTTGGGTTGAAGTCATTCCATTGATGTTAAATGTAAGGTTGTTTTTGAAATCGTTGGTGTTTTTGAAAAACTGTATAGTGATCTTTTTTAAATAATTGTGCCTGGTTATCATAAAACAATGACTAAATGTTTTAGTATCAAAAAATGCAGTTGTATCAACTGCAAGAGAATATGGCACATGCTGTAGATTATTCTGGTATGGCTCATAGAAACTTTCAACTATCTTGATATTGAATTCTCAAAGAGGTGATTAGGGATTGCTTCAGCATTTAAAGTTGTGAAAAAAGTCAGCCGTTTATCTCTTAAAAGTCCTTTCAGAAGTTGGTGGGGATTAATAATTAAAAAATTTGACATACCGTGTAGTTTTAGATTAAACTGCATTTGGTAAATATGCATGTTTTTCTATTCATTGTGATACATTGCGAAAATAAAATAAGAAATTTCATGAGGTGATTGTTTTTCGTTACCAGAAAATCTTTGTCTAATAATGTCTGAGAAACGCCATATTTTGGAAATCATCTCTATGCTTTCCTAAAATAGGCTTTTGAATTTCTAATCAATATTTGATTTTTTTTTAAATGTGTGAGAGTCTTGTTACAAAAACATTTCTGGTGTCAATACCGGGTAATGGTTTCCATTCATATTTGTGCTGTTCTTCTCATTTTTTAACAATTTTTGCTTTTGGGGAGTACAAAAGAGGACATTTCAATATTTTACTCCAAAATTATCCCACTTAAGTTGAGTTTTGGATAGGTTTAGGATAAAGATTACAGTAGTATTTTAAGGAGCTAACTATCATCTTGAGCATTTGACGATTTCATCATATAGAAGTAGCCAATGAGTGCTCGATAGTCACAGACTTTCAGAAAGTTCCGATACAGCCCATATTTTTCAGACATCATAATTTGACGCTCATTGCAAACTTAACTTCGATAGCATGTGATTGACTTTTCACGTTTGTTTACCAAACGATTTAGAGCAATCAGGGTTAAATGTCCCAACCACAACCGAGTTTGTTCATTGTTTGTGATTCTTCTTTTGATAAATATTAGAAAAGCTTAAGTTCCGGAGTTACTGAGAGAGAGAGAGAGAGAGAGAAGAGAGAGAGAGAGGAGAGAGAGAGAGAAGAGAGAGAGAGAGAGAGAGATCGATCGGAGATCAGATTATTCTTATATTATCTTATGAAAATCAGTTTTAATTAAGACGAAATAGGACTTTAAAAACTCAAAATTAATGTCTCTGTCCATTGTATTTCGCTACATTTATATTTACATTGAAACGTCTTCTTCCATTCTTAGAAATGCAATTGTGAAAAATGAAATTTGTATATAACACATGTACATATCTTGCATGTTCTACAAATGTATGTATAGTATTTTAAAAGAAATATTAATAAGCATCGTTCGTCCTATCCATATGTAAAAAGAAACGTGGGTAATCTTTATTAAATTTCCTCCGTACCTGTTGGGGCTCGGGCTGGACCGAGGACTTGGCGTAGGATTATCAGTGGGACTCGGTGACGTCTTCAGGGATGATGCCGTGGAATCCTGGGATATTTCACTAACTGACCGCTTCCTGAAATAGTCACTACAATTATCATCCTCCACCGCTAGACATGGTTCCTTGATTGAATGTTCTCTCTTTTTAAACCTAGTATTGGCCTTGCCCGCTTGTAAATACATATTTTGTTCTTTCACTAATCCTTTCGGTTTTAAGAATCATTATAATGTTGGTATTTCTTGGAGAGGATATTGAATTAAACACCAAAGATCCAATCCATTGTTTGTTTTGCAAGTCGTGCACATTCTAACACGTTCAAATGAGAAAAAAATATAGTTTGTGGGTTTGTTTAAAATCTCGTACTAATTGTATTTAAACTTCCACTGTGACGTCACAATGTTATTTTGTAAAATTATATAAATATAGCAGTGAACCAAAGAAAAAGTTCTGCATAACTTGATTCACATGAACCCTGTACAAATAAACCTGAAGGACATTTAAACCTGCCATTACACGGCAGACAGGTAGATCAGTCCTGTTAAGTGTATTGAGTTTTAAAATCTGTGAACACAATGGTACATGAGGTGCACTCAAAAAAAAAAAAAAAAAAAAAAAAACACCCCCCCCAAAAAAAAACCCCCTATATATTGATGGTGATGATAAAAAAAAATCATTTAAGTGAAGGGAAAACGTATGTGCATGCATTAATTAAAACATAAAATGGGTAAACCCAAGTATTAAGTACATTCTTAAAAATAAACGTACACAGGAAAGAAGTACATTTGTATGTGTACACATTCACCATTATCCCCCCCCCCCCCCAAGTAATTTATAGTAAATAATGTCCGAAAAAAATCACAGACCTCAAAGACGGGTGTGCTATCTAGATACTAGAGTGCTTACATTTCGTAAATACCATAAAATTCTATGGAAAAAAAATGTGGATCTAGTTTACCCTATGGTAAAGTATTACATGTAATAAATCCGACTGCATGTCTTTCAATATGACAAGAGCATTGATGGACCACGGTATGTAACATACGGTATGTAAGCAATTGTTACGAACCGTAGTACGAATGGCGACGTTATGTAACAACATTTTTTTTTGTTACATAACGTCGCCATTCAAGCTTACGCTTTGTAACAAATTGTTGCATACCGTGCGGGGACTGCCCTTTTTGAGTATTTTTTTGGGGGGGGGATAAAGTCTTGTGATTCCTTTCCATCAGTGTGTAAGTGAGTGTATACCGCTATACGTGTTGATTTTTCAAGTAATTCCATAATCAACTATTTGTTATTCTTGCTTTATTTCATAATGGCATATTAAACACGAAAATAATTGTTTGAATTCACGCGTCGGGCAATACTTGAATTTAAAATATATGGCAATTCACCCGCTGCTGAGTGTTCAATAATGTGATTTACATTGAACCCAGGGGAGGGGGGGGGGGGGTGGTCTCAACTATACTCTGGGGTACATATGTAGCGGCTTAGGTCTCCAAAACACCCCCATTTATGTAGATCAATATTTTGAAATCCATACACATTCATACATATTTTCGAACCGTGGGGATCCGGCGTTAGAATAGGTCGTCAGAATCCCCCTTACGTGTCGTAAGAGGCGACTGAATGGGCGGTCCTTCGATGAGACCGAAAAAACCGAGGCCCCGGTCACAGCAGGTGTGGCACGATTTAAGATCCCTCTCTGCTCGAGTGCCGGAGCATAGGCCTAAATTTGCAGCCATTCACAGGCATTGGTGGCGTCTCCATACTCGGTGGAGACGTAAAACATAATAATCAATCAATCATATATTTTCGTATATTTCATAACAAAATTGTATAAAATTTACATTTCATCATAAAATTGTATAGTTGATATCCATGTGCATATTGCTATATGTAATACCTGGCTTGTAATATATCTTAATTCTAGACAGTGCAGTTTTTTTTCCCATGATTAAAAAACTTACCATCCATTGAATATATTAGTGACATGTCAAATTCAGATACCTGCACTATACATGGTCTGTGGACAGTGTATACCAAGATATAGGAAGACCCCCAACACCTATGACTGAATTGAAAGGTAAATCAGAATATAAAAAACTGTTGAATCTTAAGGCATGCACAGTACAACGAATGGGATATATGGAGAATCTGATCAGTCGCAGACAACTCCTTCGTAAACAATATATTCTTCGTCAGTACAAAATCGCCGGGAAAGTTTCTGTGAAATGCTACATATAACCGAACGTGTGGAAAGACGGGTTTGCATTTTGTAAGCCGCAATCTTACGCAATGTCTGTCCTTGAACTTTGGTTAATTGTGACTGAACATGCTGGCCGTGTTGGGAATCATGGTGTAGGGAGCCGGGGGGGAGGGGGCAATAGAAGTCAAGTAGTAGTCCTCCCCCCCCCTTTGTGAAGTGAACTTTTTTTTCTGCATCATGACAAATTAATTTACAATCCCCCTTCAGTTTTCTATTACCTTCTTTAATTTTCTGACCCGTGGGGATCCGGGTTAGAATAGTCCTCAGCATCCCTTGCGTGTCGTACGAGGGACTGAATGGGGGCGGTCATTCGGATGAGACCGAAAAAACCGAGGCCCGTGTCACAGCAGGTGTGGCACGATAAAGATCCCTCCCTGCTCAAAGGCCCTGAGTTGCCGAGCATAGGCCTACATTTTGCAGCCCTCACCGGCAATGGTGACGTCCCCATATGAGTGAAATATTCTCGGTTGGACGTAAAACAATAAATTTTTTGTCACGTTATTTTATAAGTTTGCCCCCCCCCCTAACACACACACATTTAGTGTTTCATTAGCTTTTTGATTTTTGCTTGTCGCATTACTTAGAAGTTTGCCTCCTCCCTCCCCTCTTCAAAGACAGAAATTATCTACGTCTCACTTGAACGGTCATGTCGTATATGATGAAACATCAAACCGTCGCTACTTTGAATGATCGGCAGTGGTGGATTTAGCGGGTTCGCACCAAAATTTATCATTGTTTAGACTCTTTTTGAAAATAAAACGACAATTGAATTACTGTTGCTTTTATTTGGAGAACTTATATTTTATTCGTATCTGGATAATACACGCGTTCCGTCGCTGGTTCTAATTTATGTTTTTCGTATATTGACAATTTTTCCTAAAATACGCCAAATACGATGAAGATCTCTTGTCTTGTTAAGCTTCAGGTAGAACTATACATTGATGATATAAATAAATAGATGTTCCGGTGAACAGATGAATATAGGATGTGCGCCAAATTCCGACCTTGTTAATTTAGTAATATAGATTCCCTAAATAAGATACGAATAAGACAAATATTGAAAACCATACACCTTAAAAAACTCACCAACAAACACAATCATTGAAAGGCATCAACAAGACTTCAGGTAGAACTATACATTGATGATATAAATAAATAGAGTGTCGGTGAAACAGTGAATAAATAGGATGTGCGCCAAATTCCGACCTTGTTAATTAGTAATATAGATTCCCTAAATAAGATACGAATAAGACAAATATTGAAAAACCATACACCTAAAAACTCACTAACAAACACAATCATTGAAAGGCATCTACAAATATTTTACTCCCACCCACACACCCCAGAATAAATTACTTAAAAAAGGTGCAGTCCCCGCACAGTAATATAACAATTTATTTTGTTATACTTTCATGTGAAATACTCGAATCTGATGGTCAAGGAACAGTTGACAAAACATACTGTTTCCCTCAGAGAATAGAAAACACACCTCCAGGGTGATAGTATCTAGCAACGGGAAAACATTGCTTGACGACGGTAACATTCTGAAAAAATTGTTACCTCGTCAAATTTAGCGCGTACGGTTCGCCGTAGATTGTTAGACGACGTCGTTTGAGCGTTTGTGATAAACGCGATTACCAGAATGCATGTACGAAACATCGCCATGACAGTGATCAAGTCCAACAGACGAAACGGTTTTGTTGTTTATATAACATTCAGTATAACAAAATAAATATTGCAGTATAGTTGAGGGTAACATTGAAAATTTTCACCCCTCGAAAAACCATTGTCAACCTGGCTACGCCTCGGTTGACAATGTTTTTCTCGGGGTGAAAATTATACAAATGTTAACCCTCAACAACAACTACATGCAATATTTATATAATGTATACTGCCTGCAGCACGATGTGTAACAATTTGTTACAAAGGCGACGCTATGTAACAAAGAAAATCGTTGTTATATAACGTCGCCATTCGTGCTACGGTTTGTATCAAATTGTTACATACCGTCTCGTTGTTACATTCCGTGGTCCATCAGAGCATACAGATTCATGTTGTTATATATATAATTACCTTTACTGAAAATCACCGTCTATTCAATTCTTGGTTCCAGCTTTATGTGTTCTATTTATGAATCCACTCTGATTAATGTATTAACAAATAAACATGCATGCATTAATTTCTCTCATGGTATTAGTGTATGTCATGTAAATGCATGACCACGGTAGGCACACGAGCTACAAAACACTTTGTTGAATGACTTAATATTTCTACCCGAGACGATTAAATCTTAACAAATCTACGTCAGAGAAGGGTTTAACAGGTGAGATTTTATCCTTTTAATTTCAACTCGGTCACGTTTAAAACAATGCTAGAGACACAAGGTCATTTGATTAAAAATACATGTACAACTTATGTTTACGTCGCTACCGGCAGGATTAACAAAAACAGTGCTAACGCTATTTCATTCACAATTTATGTACAGCATGTGAACAGTCAAACGATAATTTTTAAACAATGCTGGAAAAGTGCGAAGAGGATAAAATATGAAAGAAGACCGAACAAAACTAAAAAAAAAAAACCAAAAACAAAAACAAAAAAAAAAAAAAAAAAAAAAAAAAACAAAAACAAAAAAAAAAAAAACCCAAAAAACAACCAAAACAAAACAAAAAAAAAAACAAAAAAAAAACAAACCGCCGATTTACAAAATAATCTCCTAGCTGTAGCACTTGCATGATCATTGATTGATGAAATATTAATGACTAATCAAATCATTCCTTTTAGCTCTCGTTTAAATTAAGAGTGTCCCTCCTACACTATCCACATCTTTCTATCCCTTTCCTCTCTTCTTTTCTCTATCCCCAATTGTTATATCAACCCCTCCACCACCACCCTTTCACCTTGCCCCTTTTTCATTATCGGTCGCAGGAACGATCGATGTTATAAAGTACGCATGGAAAAGGGGAATTAACTCTTCGTTTTAGTGTTTCGATAAAATGATTCTTTATGAATAATATGCGTAAAAGTTCTGAATATTTTTTTTTTAAAAGTATGTATTAATTAATAAAAAAGAATAATAATAAATGTAATTAATGCGTTTCATTCTTATTCCTTATTTAACGAATGTTATGAATTCACAACTTTATACGAAGATTTTACCACATGTATTCCCCAAATGGAAGTCTGTAAAACATAGAAGCCATTTATTATAGGGTTTCCAGATATTAATTTGATAAATACATAGATAAAATCATTAAATCAATTAAGTAATTTTGGTTTTGAATATGATGTGACTTCAAATATTTTAATTTTTGTGTATTCTAATTGATGCTTTGTGTAATATCTCAACCAGCAAATCAGATTTGCAGTCAATATAGCCACTCCAGCGAATTATATTGTCATTATCATGCGGTACAGATCTGGGGTATGCCTTTTAAAAACTTTTGAAATAACACTGCAATTTTATTTAGCATGGATGGATTTAGGATTTCAATGTTGAATGGCATGGAAAAAATATAGGGGACAAGACGGACCCCTGACTTAAATTGCCCTGGGGCAATTTTTAGTGGCACAAATCCTAGTTTGGGTGCTATAAGCGCCCTACTTAGACCACTCCCGTGATGTTTCAAATAGTGGAAATGATGTGCATTTGACCCCCTCTGGCCCCAAAACGGTGCCTATACTTACCCATTTGGGGTCAGATCCTATTAGATGGACCCCCCTGACCTAAATTGCCCTAGGGTTAGTTGAGTGGCACAAGTCCTACTTTGGGTGCTAGGGGCCCTAGTAAGAATCCTTTTTTTTTAATCGTTGGACTGGTATATACTTACATTCTGTAAGCGATAAATACAGTGAATATTTCTTATTGGCCGCTAGCTTGACTTGGAATGCATTTGTTAGTAAAGGGAAATCAACACTTACTCGCTGTTTATATCTTCTACATTGGCGGTAGAACAGTAATATCGAAAATCCTATTTGGAACAAAATTAGCAAACACGCAGTTTAGTTCTGGAAAAGCTTTTCATCATATATAGTCGAAAAGATTATTCTTGTTGATATCAATAGAAAATCATTTTTGAATAAAGATGAAATATGAAAAAGCTTTCCGGGAGAACCAGGATGTGTTTCATTGCTTGGCCAATGTCTTATGGTCGACATGGCGCCGGGATCCAACTCGGGCCCTCTACAATTACATGTACATAGCGGGAGCCCTAGTCCCTATATTACAACGACCGTTGATTTGCTGTTTACCTAACACAATTGGTACTTTAATAGCAAGAGGCTCATATAATTATACTTTTCCCCATAACATTTTAAAAAATCATTTATAAGTACAATTTTAAATAATATTTACAGGGATTGGACTCTTGACCGTATTGTCGTCTTTACTGTTTATTCCAATACAGGACAGAATGTGTTATTAAAATGATTGCTTTATCATGAAAAGGTAAGGATAACGAACAGTGATCAATCTCGTAAGTCCCAAATAGAATACAAAACAAGAATTGGGCAAACATGGTACCCTGCATACATCAAATGTGGGGTCAGGTGTCTAAGAAGAGTAGGCATCCCTGTTGACCGGTTACGCCCGCCGTGAGCCCATTGTCTTGATCAGGTAATCAGTGTATAAAGAACGGCTCAAACAACTATGAAACGCGTCAGACAGCATTTGACTCAATGGCAGATTGTACAATGCACATGTATGGGCAAACTACATGTAGATCGATATAACGTCTATAGAATTGTGGAAAAACTGACTGTTAAAACCCCTGCAACAACAATAACTTTTTAAGTAGCCGGCCTCGATTTAAAAGTTGATCATCATATGCAAAACTATACAAGATCAGTATATATATACAACTGTGTATTTATTAAACGATATACCGGTATTAATTAAAGAAACTATTAACGAAGTGGATGCTGATTTAGAGACAATAAAGTTTAACAATTTCGTAATTTATTTCGAAAAAAATCTTTGATGCAAATGAATTTCAGATCTGTTAATTCAATTTTAAACAACCACAGTATATACCTGTTACCGTGTAAGTATCTTTAACAAGCTTTTAATCTTTTGTTATTTATGAAGTTAAATCTCTCACTAATTATAGGCATTTCAAATCACGAGTGTAAAACTCGTCGGGCAGGTTGGTTATTATGGACAGATCAAGATTTACCAATACGCCGGTTTCGAGATACGTACGAGTTATTTCCCTTTGGAGAATTCTCGTACATAGTAAAGCGCGAAAGAATTTGTTTACATGCAGGAGTGGGACGAATATTCATCACTGCATAGGTGAATGTACCCAGTAAGTCTCTCATACGCTGTTTCATAACCCGATATTGATTGATAAACAAACTATGTAAGTAATACGAATCCTATTATATCGCGTTATTTCGTTGGTCGTAGGTATCATATCCATGGTATTATTTCCAAATATGACATTATTTTTATGTTTTCACTTTCTATAAACATTTTTTTCGCTCATATTTTGTATTTCCTGTATTTACATATTTAAAGAGAAGCTGCTTTTAATGCATTTTATCATCTTTCCCACTGACGGTGGGTCCACGTTGTTCCACCTCAGCATTCAAAGCTCCACTATATGCACCTCCTACACAGAAGAGTTCATATCTCGAAATCGACATATTGTATCACCATCTATGCGACTCTACAGCTTAACTTCGAAATCTTATTCGTATGGAAAGGAAAACCTGCACACAATTTATCAGAGTATCGTACCATAAATCAAAATTGATTTACGGTACTGTATTTTATTTAGATGATACCGAAAGGATGATATAACAGGAGATAAATGCAGATACACGATTCACTGCTAGGGGCGCAGTGGTAAAAGCGTTTGCATCATAATCAAAGGGAGCGGGGGTCTGAGTCGCGCTTGTGCCGAATTCACTTAAGTTAAGACGTAAAGATAGGTAATTCTAGTAACTGCTCCTTTGCCAAATTCTCGGATGTAGAAGCACGAGTCACAGGTTTTTCGAGTGAACTAAATAAAAAATAATAATACAAGAAATGAAATAAAAAAAGGAAGGCCCATGTGTCAGAACGCTTACCTGAGCGCCTGAGGAATTTCGTAAGTACATGTAATATAAGTTTTGAAGTAAATGGATATTACTATATCATGATTATCCAATAACCATTTCATGGTTTGCTCGCTCCAACGGTCAAACCGTATATACACGTACATATCCGACAATCATAATATTTTACCTTTGATCTTTGGACTTCGGAGATGGAGTCCCATCGCCGCCATTTTGCATTATCGCCTCTGAACTCGCTTTGGAGTACCCTCGTTTCATAGCCATGTCTGTTTAACCTTACAAAGAAAAACAAAAACAACCAGTGATTATATTCACATGGAAATATAATGTATTTGGTAATTTACAAATGTTGCACTCGGCCAATCCCGGAATATTCGTGCTTAATTCTAACCAATTGGCGTAGGTTCCGGAATTGGCCGAGGTTGATATGCGTGTTATGCATGCATATAACGACATACGACATACAATAATATGTACACTATGCAACCCAGGCATTATTTTTCAAAAATGAAAAGGGGGAGGGGGGCAGCCAGATGAGATCTATTTTGTCACATTATATCTCCCAATCGAAAGGGTTTGTTTGCCAATATACATGTAATCATAAGTTGTTCGTTTTAATGATTGAAACTAACCAGGGCAAATTGATACTTAGATGGGAAGAATCAGATTCTAATTCGTAAGGAACACTTTTGTATAAAATCTTCTACCCATCCTAATCCCTCCACAGCGTGCATCAGTGAGTGATTGTTTCTAAGACTATTACAGTACATCCGATTAAAAGTACTCTGACCTCAGCGAGGAGATAATTGCGTATTGTTGATGATTGATGACGTCATAGATGCCCTATTCAGCTATTTATATAAATCTATGTCTTCATTTTTTGTTAGAATGTCTGGGTTGCAAGCTATTTAAAGATCAAAAGGAGGTGGATATACACGTAGGAATGCACCTTATCCCCCAGACACGCAGAATCAGGCGGGGAGGGGCTGTCAATCCACACACACCCTCTTTCTATTACCAAAATTAACCAATATCGGTTATTTTCATAATTCATGGAAATAAAGATAAATTAGGTGACTAAGTATGTTTGATAATAGTAGTTTTTCCAAAATTTAGGGTTTGACGATCGAGCAAATGCTTCTATATTTTCATGTGTCAGTTTTTAACTCCAAGGGCAAGTCAGTTTTTAACTCCAAGGGCAAGAGAGAGAGAGAGAGAGAGAGAGAGAGAGAGAGAGAGAGAGAGAGAGAGAGAGAGAGAGAGAGATGTTTTATGTGCATGTCTTTTATATATTCTATATATTTTAAAAGAGTATATAGTAATGCACTTGCATATCAACAGATTCTGTTACAAAGCGATGGTTTCATAGAGCTGTGCGACAATTTTTCTATAATACTCGACAGGTGGCGATATGTATAAGTCAACTTATCTACATATATATCCCACCGTCATTACTTGTATTACACCGAGCAGAACCTAGGTAATACGAATCTTTTTCAAAACATTTTAATAAGGGCTATTGGGAGTATGATGGAACATTTTTAAAACGCTTTGAAAACGTTTTGATATTTTTCCTGTAATGTTTTAATTACGTTTTTAAAACGTTTTGGCTTTGAATTTGAAAATGGTGTCTTTACCGAAATGTTATAAAAACATCAATGTACCATGTCCCCAGTCTCTATTAAAGCAATATTTTGAAATGGTATAAAATATATCTAAAACAAAAACATGTTTCATAACAATGTTATGTTTCATTTACATCATATGCATTTGAATTCGAAATAGTTCGAAAACATTTACAAATATGTGTTTGTATATAAGTGTTCCTGAAGTGTTGATTAAAGAGTCTCAAAAATGGGATAGTAACATTTCAATGAATTGTTGTTGAAATGCTTTCAATAACATTTTATGAAACATTTTGAATTAAACTACAGGTGCTTTTGTTTACTAATATTCGGATGAAGCCTTTTGAAAATATCATCTTAATTTATTTTATTGAAGGTTGTCTGAAACATAAAGTACATGTAGATGGAATTGTAAAGATGTTATGAAAACAGTTTACTGAGACAGAAAATCTGTATACATGTATATATGTATATGTACTGGAGATGATCAGAACAAGAGGGTATTGGTAATCCTCGTGCTCACAAACGGGATGCATATTAAGATAATGCTCGAAATCTATAAATACTAGTTTTGAAAACGTTGTTACAACATTTCCGTGATCATATATTTACATTTCTAAACGTTTAATTAAGAGAACGTTTTTATAAATTCTGATAATGTTTTTGTGCTAGCCAGAATCATTTACATAATTTGAGACTTAATCAAAACTATAGGCCCCTTTTAGAAATTACGACTGATATGAAATCTTACGGAAAATCATAAATCCCCATATACATGTATTGGGTAATTAATTAATTTCTTTATGTAACAAGAAGCCGTTGATCAACAGTGGTTATTTTTAAAAGAATTCGTATCATCTTTTTTTTTCCTGTGAAAAAAAAAAATTATTAAGGAAGTAGGCTCCTGAGATTTTGAGGCACAACTGCGCAGAGCTATATCTAAGTATTTACTGCGTTCATTAACTAATCCCATTGGTGTAAAAATATTACCCATCTATTAACTCGGAGCCCTCACCCTTATCTCCTCCCCATTAACTCTTCTCCCGACGTAAAATCAGCAACCATCTGGGCCCTCAAAAAGTAAGACTCCCGCACAGTATGTTAACAATTCTGTAGTTACATTACCGTTTCCATACCTGCTAGCACAGCGTGTCGCAGCACGTCTAATTTGTTACAAATCGCTAGCTCAGATTGGAGACGCTACCGTGCTAACAAAGAAATTGTTAGTTAACCTATAACGTCGGCCAATATCGGTCACGCTAAAATCTTGGTCTGATATAGAAACCCAAAGATTACTGCGTAATGCATACCGATTCTCGTTTGTACATATACACCAAGGTAGGGTCCGTATCAATCACCCCCCCCACACCCACTCCTACCCCCTAGAAGACCGATATTTTAAAGTTAAGCCCAAATTTTCACAATACCACGGCTAATATTGATCATCTTAGGATTTAAACGTACAATTTTATACACTGGAGCGCAGAGAAATATCATAATTAATTATACAGGACACGTCATAGGCTACTCTACTCGATAACTTAATGCCCATATAAGAATAATAAAGAGACGATAAAAGGTACTACGAACCTTTATTTCTATGTATAGATTAACACTCTTCATTAGGAAGTATGACCCAAAAAAATATTTAAAACATGATACACATCACTGGTAATTACCAGTATTGATACTAAGCACATCTTTATAGTAGTACTCTTTATTAATTCACACCATATGTCCTTGAGGCTTTACAGGGTAATTCGCGCTACTGGGAGCACATATCAAAGGTGAACTTATCGAAGTGTTCGGTGGCCAAAGGTGTCCTGGGCGCGTTGGTAAATAATGTTTAGTCTAACCACTGAATCCCACGCGACATCAGAGCAATGCGAGTATCAAAATCACATCAATAACTCTGTGGTGACATTTTGTATTATAACCTGTATGTCTATTTCATCCTGTAATATAATAACATTCATCATACATATATTTCATATGTACATAATAATATCTCCACATTTATGAGATAGATGTGGAAATGGCCCCTACCCATACTTTCACGTTTTACACCCCCCACCAACAACACACTACACTATACGGACCTGAATGGACATAGAAAAAATATCCTTAGCAAGAAACTTTAATATTTAAAATTCAAAATCATTTGGATAAAAACCACGGATTAGCTATTATTCCTCTCCAATCTACCGAAATATGAAATTATAAGTTTCTCGCGTCTTTTTTCAGTTGTTTCTAATCTTTTTAGCCTCAAAACCTATCCTTGCTGCACAACCCAAAACAAATACCCGACTGTGCAGTGACAAATAACGAATCCCGCATAGCACAAAGTCTATTGTATAACTTCAAATTTACTTTGACAAATTAAGCGAAATCATTTTGATAAATGACCACCTTCTTACAAGACATGTAAAAATTTGGCTAGCAATATGTACGTGTGGTTGCCATATAATACATTTACATTATGCAAATTATACTCAGGAAATAAGCATTCTCAGCGGATCTGTTATGGTTCTTCTCGTTCCAACCACTTAACGTTTCATCTTGCATTTGTTTTATACCTAAATCTCTACACCACACGGACTTCTGTACGACATATAAAATTTTACAGACGTCAAACAAGCCAATCAGAAGTGAATTGCCTTTTATCTCTTGAGAAATTGACCTGAGCATCAAACATTCTTCTTTTTTATTCTAATTATACAAGTCCAGTTACAATTTGACACAGGTCATTTATACTTACCCCACGACGCAACTGGAAACATAGGGGGTCTACTGCACGAAACCGGGATGTCGATCCTGCGATTCTCCTTAACTTTCTACAAACTTATTGGTTTGTGCAGTAGATCGATTGGTGCCCGTGATATCTAGTGTGTCGGTGTATGGGGGGGGGGGGTCTGTTTCTTCAGAAATGGAATCAAAAAGAGCTCTGTAGAGAATGTCCGTTTTTGTCCTGGTTGCACAACACGCATCTGGCTGATGGAATGGTGGGCGGGTGGATATCTCGTATGGGGTACAGCTGATAGAATGGTGGCGGGGTGACATCTCTGTATTTGGGGTACGACTGATAGAATGGTGGGTGGGGCGGACATCTCTGTATTGGGTACGACTGATAGAATGGTGGGTGGGGGACATCTCTGTATTGGGGTACGACTGATAGAATGGGTGGGTGGGGACACTCTTGTATTGGGGTACGACTGATAGAATGGTGGGCGGTGGACATCTCTGTATTGGGGTACGACTGAAGAATGGTGGGTGGGCGGGACATCTCTGTATTGGGGTACGACTGATAGAATGGTGGGTGGTGGACATCTCTGTATTGGGACGACTGATAGAATGTGGGTGGGTGGACATCTCTGCTTATGGGGACGACTGATAGAAATGGTGGGTGGGTGCGCAATCTCGTGTCCTTGGGACCTACTTTGTGCAATCAACTTGCATCCTCTCAAATTTTGTACATTGACAATGCAGGTTCACACTAGGCAAGGCAAGTTGGAAGAGAGGGGGTATTTACACCCCCACACACTACCCAATATAGAGGGATGGCCTCTCGCTGCTTGTAAAGGCCAAGTTAAACATGAAACTAACACTGAAAATGATCATCTGAAAGTTTGCTACATTTATCGATAGAATTGGGCAAGGAAGGGTTTTCGGTCCACTTTCGGGAGCGGAGATGACAGTAAGCGAATCGGACAATTGGCTTGCGAAGATGATGTCGATCATGAAAGATCACAAAATGCAAGTTTGTTTAAAATCGCCACATTGTCAATTCATATAGAGCACAGGGTTGGACCAATTTTATTTTTTGTCAGTTTAAATATGATAGCAGGAAGGTTAAAATTGTGATAAGGTATTCCTGATCCATATCAATTTCAATATTTTATTTGGTGATTTTAATTTTTTTTTTGTATTTCATGATGTTTGGGGCATGGATCTCGTATACACCAATGCAAAACTACCAAGATTTTTACCGCTCTGATAAAATATCATACATTGCCTATCATTTGTGCAGAAAATGATTAGGGCTTCACCGAGTATCAGCGGGAGCGCTGTAGTAATCAGCTTGTTCGTCTGTCGATCTGTCACAGGTTTTGTGTGATAACTCAACAGGTCTTGCACCAATTAATATGAAACTTTAGAGCAGTGCAAATATCCATTGAGGTCGGCTGCCTTTCGATTTTGGAAAATTTCTGATGATATAGTCCATAAGCCAGATAGGTTGTTCGGTACCACTTGGGGGGGGGGGGGGCAAATTGCCACTAATTAATACCATCTTGTGCTAACCAAGGGTAGACCAACTTGATACGATAGACATCGCAAAGTGGCAACTTTGTGTATTTTACGGTAGATAGTTGTTTTGTTCTGGTTGTGTCCCCGCGGAACAAAGAGTTTAGAACATTATTGGCCTATTCCTTGCTTTAATGTGGGAAGAATATATATTGAGCACCAAGCAATGTTCCAGGATACAATATGGAATGACCCTTGTGTTTAAAGCAGAACTTTATTTGTGTTTATAAGCAAAACATTTGCATACATCATTGTGAAACAAGATACATATTTCGTTAGAAATCACTCTGATCGCCTACTCAAGTACTCTGAAGTAGATATTAAGAGCATGCTTGGGCTTCTCAGAGATAATATTTATGTAGTCTTTGGAGACCATGTCTTCCAACAATCCGTTGGTATTTCTATGGGCACTAATTGTGCCCCCTTATTGGCATATTTATTTTCATATTTATAAGAAACAGAATTTTTTGAAAACCTCTTACGGGATAAAAACAAAAAGTGACCCCCCCCCCCTCAATTGCAAACTTGCATATAGATATATAGATGATGTCTTATTCTTATCAATTTTAAACTACATATCATCTTTCAGTAAATTGATGTTCATTTGATATATCCCAACGACTCCACAGATCTGACATGGTGTGCTTCATATTGGATAGTTTTAACTAATAACATTGACTCTAAAGGCGGACTTCATACAACTACATTATTAAGTATAAACGCTCCCGATAGGCAGGTTCGAATATCTATGGGACGCTTGGGGTCAACGACAGCGCGAGTTTGACCCCAGCAGGGTCGCCGGGCTAGCCCGGCCGTGGTCTGAGCCCGGCCGTGGCTTTTTATAGCCCGTAGCCCGGCCCGGGTCTTAGAGCCCGGTGAACCCGGCGGGTTTATAGGCACGGCTGTGTTTATAGCCCTGTGAGCCGGCGAGGCCGGGTTTAGAGGGTCGGTTTATAGAGTATGCCGTAGGCGCATGAGTGCAGATAGTAGCATTAGTCCCGATTATGACGTCATGCGTTTTGGAACTTGGAGAGCATTATGAGGACGTCAAAAATTGTAGGCACACTTAGATGTGTTATCGATCGCATCTAAATCCTGTGCTATTCCTGTGTATTAAATCCTGTGTATTCCGTGTATAATAGAAGATAACCACCAGGTTGTGATTTAAGTGGTATTAAAAGAAAAACCAATCACAATGGGTTTTAAAACAGTTTTTTTACACAGTCAGCATAAAATACAGTCTCAAGTACAGGCTCTACTTTCGCTCAGTTTCTTCTTCTTTTGTTAGGCGGTTCTTCAGAGGTGACGGGGGATTCCACATCTCTAGCGGTTTGTACTCTCTCTTCACAGCGGTTTTGAACCAGGTACGGGCCCAATCAATCTCAGTGATCTCCGCTTGTTCTTCAGGACAGTCACTGATCCAGTGTTCCTAATTTTCCCGCACTTGTATATATCTAAGGATCCCTTTGTTGGCTTTTCTTATCTGATGGTAATCTGCCGATTTTCTTACTGGTCTGCGGATAATCTGTCGATTTCTTACTGGTCTGCGGAATAATCTGTTTTCTGGGGCAATCCGGCGACCAATGTCCTAGTTTCTCCGCAAGTGATAGCACGGAGTTAGTAGCGTAATGCTGGGGTGTAATCCTTCCATAGGTATTCCTTCCTAGATTTTTTAGAGTCAGATTCTTCCAGCTTCTTCAGCAGGACTTGGTCATGCATTTCCAATCTCATTACTCCATACATTAATGCGGTTAACGATCCCGATCGTCGTGGTATGATCCAAATGGTGTGTATTACATAGGACGCAAAGGTCTCTTATAGTTCATGTAGGAGGCTCGCGATGGGTTGTACGAGCCAGTTCGTCCGTAACCATCTTGTGACTTGCGAATTCTCCGGCGGAAAAAATCCCAACCGCGAGTCTGTAGGATTCGAGTAGGTAAAAACTCCTCAGTCTTGGCCCATTTCAGCGTGCTGTGCCAATGTAAAAGCCTCCTTGTCAATCTTCTTCGCTTAAGAATCATCGCTAGCATTCCTGTTCT
>CAJDSM010017736.1:1657-17985 GCA_903981925.1 Ostrea lurida
GATTGATATATTTTGAATCTTTAGATAAGTTAAACTGAACTAACTTAAATAATATTTCAGCGATCGATTTTTTTTTGTTTTAAGAAATCTAACATATTTTCCTAAGATATTTAGTGTACTTCCGTATATTCTATTATTGCTCCTGTCAGGAAAATGTAATCTAAAACTTTGAATAATAAGGAAGTTCAATGTTCGAAGTAGGTAATGCTAATTTATTGTTAGATTATGTCATAAATTGTTGGCGTGGAGTGATATCAAGATTAAGTGTTAACAAAATGTCTGACCTGTCCAAATAACAAACTGATATCAATCGCAATAAACAAACTTACTATTATTACACTGAAATATTGGTGGAGGACAAACACTATCTACCATTTGGAAAATACATCTACAGAAATTGCAATCTGCGGATCAAAATATTTACTCTTTAAAAAAAAAGAAATAAAAGGATAGACAAAAGAAACAATAAAATATATATATATTTAAAAACAAATGATAAATAATGTGAATGAACTGAATGATATTGTGCTTGTTGTTACATGACTTTAGAACCACCACTGTAAATCCAGAGACTTGATTCCTCCGAAATTTTAACAAAGGTGTTTTGTTCTAACGATTACGACGTTACTATCTATTAATATTCTGTGCAACAATGAGTGTGTATGAATGGTAGAGTTGCTTCTATGTAAAATTTAAACACGCGCCGAAGTACAACCTTAGCAAAAATTACATACGATGTTTCCCTAATTCAAGCGTGGTCAAATACTGAATGTCAATCAAAGTTTTGATACCTTGCAAGTGAAAAACTCTTTCCCATCAGTCAAATTCACCATTACATCCAATGTTCTACACAACGCTGTCCATTAAATTGAATGAATATCTAGTAATCAAAGTGGGCAATCCATGCTACGATCAATACCATTGATAAGGTGAGTTATGTCTATGTCCACTAATGTGACAGTAAACACAAATGTAAACCAGAATACAAAAAATCACAACAAACAAAATGCTTCACAATTTTATTTCACTGTTATTTTTTTTACATTGATGGAAAACGTCTGGAAGATTACGCGTACGGGAGGAAATGTAAACGTTTTTCTGTAAATTATGAAATTAAGCTAATAAACGAGGATTCATATTCCAACTAATGATAGTCAAGGCTCATAGGGTGGATCAAATGCTTGCTATTTAAAGAACATGTAAAGGTTAAACAAAAAGGTGAAAAACTAACGGTAATTAATATCATAACCTTATATAAGACACAAACCACTATATAGGACACAGATCGCTATATAGGATACACAATTAAGAGTGATCAATAGTCATAATAGATGTGAGATCAAGTGTTGTTGGAGAACAAGAATCCTTTGTTTGATCGGTCACACCCTCCGTGAAATTCTTCATAGTAAATATGTAAACGGAATAACGCATAGTCAAGGTCGATGTGTAAAGAATGACCGTAAAATTTATATGAAGCACCCCAGATACAATGAACTCATTAAGAACATTGTTTTGATAAGTTAATGATTTAAATACTTATATGCTTTCAGAAGTGTATAATTTGAACATCATTTTCAACAAATGTACGTCCTCTAAGATGTCGCAATACAAAAAGGCGAAGTTAACATTGTGTCAAACGTAATCATAATAAAAAATACATATACGAAATCGAGTGTAGGGCAAAACGGACCTCCGACAAAAGCGGAGGTTAGGATCAGGTGCCCATGGAGAGTAAGCATCCTCTGCTGACCGGTCAAATCCGCCGTGATCCCTTAGTCGAAATAAATAAAACGGGATTACCCGTAGTCAAATCTAGCAGGAAAATGACAGTCTAACAAAGGGTATGAACAAATCAGTCAACATATCACTTAGCGATAATTTTCAACCGCAAACAAGGTCATTATAGCGACCGTAGAATTTTGAAAATTATGACTTTCAACGAGATTCGTTATAACCCTGCAAAATCAACTTTTGTTAGTAGTTGGCCTTGCTTTAAAAAAGTCCTCATACGCATAGCATGCTCTTGCGTATCGAATCAACTGGAGATATTACACACCATAAGCAGGTGATAGAAGTATAAAAACAGCATTTATAAAATATCATGGATTAAGAATATACGATTCCTATTTTTATTTAGTTCCGGTTATTTCTTTTTAGGGTATAGAAAAAAAATGGCGAAGTAACAAAGTATCAAACGTAATGTTAATGCATATGTCGCGTTATATATAGCAATTTGCTTGGATACGTGGGTTATAAAAAATCTAAAGAGTTTTTTAGAAGCCTAAAATCACTAGGAATTTTCTAATATTGACTGCATCAAAACGTACGATTCTCCACACTTTATACAAAAAAGCGAAGTTAAACATTGTGTCAAAACGTACTCATAAATCAAAAAAAAAACATATACAAAATCGAGGTGTAGGGCAACACGGACCTCCGACAAAAGCGAAAGATAGGATCAGGTGCCATGGAGGAGTAAGCATCCTCTGCTGACTGGTCACACCCGCCGTGAGCCCTTAGTCGAAAATAAAACAAAAACGGGAAAAGCTGATCACCTATCATTGAGTCAAATGCGTTTGATGTGTTTTTATAGCCATTGTTAAAGCTGTTTTTCACACACTAATTTGACTAGCGGACTGGTTCGTTTACTTGATCAATACTATGGGCTCAAGACAGGTGTGACCGTTCAGCACGGGATGATTACTCCTCCTAGGCACCTGATCCCACCCTCTGGTGTGTCCAATGGTCCGTTTGATGCCCAACTCTTGTTTTGTATATTATTTAGGACTTACGAGATTGATCACTGTTCGTTATCTTTGCTTTTACATTTTATAGCAAGTGAAATGGTCAAGCACCTTATGCTCAATATACCGGTTTTTTTTAGCGAATAATTCTATTTACGTTCGGAATATGATTTCATCGGCAGGAAATTTGCTGACAATTTGAGAATTAATGAATGACTTTGGAGGGGTCTCAAAATATGATGAACCAGTTTCAGAACTTAAAAGAAAAATTGAAAAATCAACACTAGAAATACTATTATATAGAGATATTTCAACCACATAAAGATATATCTTATGAACAACAAATTATAAAATCCAGTGGTAGATTTGCTAAGGTTTTCATTGTGTTGCAAGTGAATTCAAAATGATATCTTAGTTTTTATGTAGAATTATAACTTCTAAAACACTCAATACGTCTATTGTTTTCTTTTAATACGTTTTTTATTTTATTTTCCTGGAATTCAAGACAACCAACTTACCTACTGGGAGGGCTAAATGTAGATCATATAGTCAAATGTCTATATTGCACTGAAAGAAGATCGTGTGTCCAATTAAAAGATAAACCTCATTTGCTGTACAATGTGGATGAAAAGGGACTCACCAATAAATCACAGGTGAACAAATGTCGTAGCACGTGTTAAAACCAAACCACATGAAGTCACATCGGGGAAAAGGCAGAAACGTAACTATGTTTGGTTGTGAGAATGCTGTAGAACATGCTATACCATCATACATTGTGTTTCTAGGAAAAGGGATGATAGATGATCTAATGATTGGTTTCTCTACGGGTGCTGTGAGCACAGCACCGGATTCCGGCTGGATTAATTCAACTATATTCTGGATTAGCTAAGTAACAATTTTACAAAATTCTTATCACGTGGTCAAAAAGAACTTTTCATGTTAGATGGCCATATATCGCAATGTAAATTTAAATGTAATAGAATGGGCAAAGGAGAATGTCATCATTACTGAAGTTACTTCCTACTCATACAAGTCATCTGCTTCATCTCTTGGATGTGGGACGGTTTATCCCTTTACAGAAAGCCTATGACAATTCTTTGTCATAAGTTTGATGAGAGCCAAAAAGTGCGTAATCATCGACATGATGTATGCGGTTTTGGCTGTAAGGCATACTATATAGCTGTAAGTGCCATTAATCTACAACCAGCTTTCAAGAAATCTGAATTTGCCCTTTTGACAGTTCTGTTATTAGAATTTACCTTCAAACGCACAAGGAGTGTTGATTGGAAGTGATAGGGTTAATGCTGTTGGTGAAGAATGTGTTGATGTGGTGTGTCAGGGTGTTGAGAAGCTAAAAATGCAGAGGTGATATTGGGGATGCAGGGAATGAGAGAGGTGATCTTATTGTACAGATTGAAGAGAGAGTTAAATGGGATTGATGATTAGGATGTAGTTATAAATGAAATAGGAGATGTAGTTATGGATGAAGAGAATTAAGCTGGAACGAGTGGTGATAATGATTTCTTTGGAAGAAAGATTACCGCGGTTAAACGTGTAAAGAGTGTAGAGAAAGACTAAATAGAAGAATATCATGAGTGGTATTGTTAGTGGAAAGACCATCAAAGAAGAATAACAGTGCTTTGAAAAGGTGAGGGAACACATAGAGAAAAACTCAGCTAAGAGTAAATGTTAATGAAATACAATATGGTAAAAGTGTAGGGACGAAAGGGAGAAAGGGGTGAATAATGTTGGTAAAAGAGGAAATCAGATGTGACAAAGATAGGGGAGGAAAGAAGACAGCAAAATTGTTCTTGTACACAGAAAGCAGGATGTAGTTATGTTTATGTATGTGACTCCGAGTTGGATTTCAGAGAATGAGAGTGATATTCCCGAGAAGGAAAATGCTGTGTATGTAACTTTTTACTGCAGAGGCTGTACGTAGTGGTTGAGTGTGGTGTTTGTAAAGTGTGGCGAGTGCAATAAGTGTGGAGACTGGACATATTTAATGTATTGTTATATAGTGAGGGCTCTAAGACGGGTGATACACCCACGTGGTACATTGTGAATAATAAATATGCATTTATTTGAATGACTATGCTATGTTTATTTTCATATTTCTCTTTTTAACACTCTTAGAGGACCTGTGGGATCCGGGTTAGAATATGTCTTCAGCTTCCCCTTGCGTGTCGTAAGAGGCGACTGAATGGGGCGGTCATACGGATGAGACCGGAAAACCAAGGCCCCATGTCTCAGCAGGTGTGGCACAATAAAGATCCCTCCCTGCTCAAAGGTCCTGAGGGATGAGCATAGGCCTAGATTTTGCAGCCCTTCACCGGCATTGGTGACGTCCCCATATGAGTGAAACATTCTCGGTGGGACGTGACAATAAATAATCAATCAATCAGTATTACTCTAGGGTAAGTCATATGCTGTATGACAAAACACCATTTTTTTAACTACATGGACAAACAGCAGATCAAGAATTTCAAAAATAACATTGAAACTATTTTTACACTCTTCTTATACAAAAACACCATTACATTTAATATCCTAATTTATAATACCCTGTACATCATGTTTTCATACATGTAAAGGCAAAGATAACGAACAGTGATCAATCTCCTAAGTCCTAAAATAATAATACAAAAACAAGGAGTTGGGCAATCACGGACCCCTGGGCACACCAGAGGTGGAATCAGATGCCAATAGGAGTAAGCGTCCCCTTGTTGATCGTCCACCCGCCGTGAACCCATAGTCTTGATCAGGTAAACGGAAACTCCGTAGCCAAATCAGTGTGTGAAAAAACGGCTTAACAATGCTTATGAAACACATGATACACAAACGATAACACAATTCGTTTTGCCTAATTTCTTCAGACGGCACACTAATATCACGTGACCGATATTATGGGTCATGACCAATCTGCCATTTTGTATTGATATACCGGTAATGTAGGTCAAAAGTCAACAACTTTCACGCCGAGACTGAAACACTATGAAAGGTTAGAACACGACAGGTTCAACTTTACTTTGAATACACAATTTGATTTTTAAAAATCAAACAGTTAATAAAAAGAAATGTTAAATGCCCTCAGTTTGACCGATCTGTGGTTTCACGAGGATATAAGTAGGATTACCAGTTGTTGAAGTAAATCCTAGTTCATTTAAAAGACATTCATAGTAGTAATTTTTACAAAGACAATGTTATTACTTGCTTTATCAGCTGGAACTATTACAGAGTTTTCAAATGTAATTCCATGATAAGATGTTTTGTTTTTCTCTGTTGGGCAACTTTGTGAGGACCAACATAATTGTGTCACCATGATTAATGATATTTCATAAAGTTCCAAAGTCATGTGTTCATCTTTATAGTGATTAATAATAATTGTTTATATGAAAAATGATCACTGCAATTCATTCCAGTCTTTAGCACTTCATTTTCCAACTCTTCAAATCTTTAATTACATAAAATAAAATGTTCAACCACCAACGAGGAGACTCGACATAATTTATCAAAATATTTATCTGGTGCATCCGAATCGACACCTTATAAGAATGATCAACAATTAAGAAAATGATTTCAGCTATTTTTCTTCATCATTGACGATTTGTCCATATTTGATCAATAAATAAAGCCGTACACGTGAACAGTTTACACACTATGATCCCATAGAGGTTTTGTAACTTAATTAGGAATATACAATGTGTATCACGTACCACAAGGAAGTACGTTCTATGTTCATATTTAGGACTTTACAAGATTGATCACTGTTCGTTATCTTTGCCTTTACACTCAAACAAATTCGATTCCCGTAACTTACAGAGGTGATATATATAAAATTGGTAAAGTTAGTAATGTATAAAGGATACCATAATCCATTCACCCCCACCCGAAAAAAAACCCAAAACATACACATTTTATTTAAAGCAACACGGACCTCCGACAAAGCAAAGAGATGATCAGGTGCCATGGAGGAAAATCATTCTCTGCCAAAACGCTCACATCCGCCTTGATGCTTGTAATTGTTTTAGTTTCTGTCAAATATTAAAATAATGTCAAATATTCAAATAATGTCAGGTATGCTGGACACCATAATTTATAACATAAACACATTAAAAGTGTTATGTTACATTGTAATATTTTAAAAGTTATTTTAACTTGGAAAGTAAAACGTGTTAATGCATTTTATCATGAATATTGCATTTAAAACCCAAAAAAGCGGATTTTATTTGGTTTTATTAATTAGTTAAATGAAGTTAGATAAACGTTCTGGCATCTATTTGAATCCAACATCATTTCAAATCCTGTTCAATTTGTTTCGACTACGGGCACACTTTTGCAGAATGAGATCCTCGTTTTTGGCGTTTTAAAGTACATTGTCGTGGATAATTTATGAGTCGATATGTTGTTTTCAATAAAATAGAAACATGTGAAATGTGGATATCCCTGAGTTAACACTCGTGAATCTCACTTTCTAATCAATTCCCATGTCACAAAATATTAGTCCTTTATAAACGCTTTCAAAATTTGAATTGACAAATTTCTTTTTCAACTGGATAGGGTTCAGTTTTGCTCCAATGAGATCAGTATTTTACCAGGTAAATACCTAGTGGTGACATCCTGCGTATTTGAGCTCAACGGACCAGAAGCTTATTTCTTTAAGACACTATGTTGAACCAACAGTTAAACCATTTTACCCATTAGTTGTATGAATTTCATTATGTCGTGACCAAGCTGGATATTATTTGTAGTTCACAATTACGCTATTCGTGAGGCTTTGGTGAATACACTTTGTTGATCAAATTCAGCATGGTGCTATAAAACATTATAAGAACAAAATCACTAGCATGCCATTAAAACCGTAATGCATACTTGTCTGCGCAGATCGTTATATAACATATCAGAATGTATCATCTGTAGGGCGGATGATAAAGCGTTTGGTAGTCAAGTAAAAAAAAGTCAAGACAAGTAAATTTTATTTAACGTCGTATTATATACATATAACAAACAACACCAAGCGCTGTAGAGCTTTTTATCCGACTATCACATAAATTAAAAATATATATTTAAATTAAGACAAAACATACATGCATATATACATGTGCACAAAACCAAAAGAGAGACAAAAGTAAAACATTAATGCAAGAATATATACAGATATAGATAAAGCACAAATATTTAAAGGAAGAATAAAGAAAAAACATCATAAAGAGAAGTTGTAATTCATATGAAAGCAGCCAACACAATTTGAAACAAAAGCAACATAAAAAATTAGCATAGTAAGGGAATTTGATAATAATCTAGATAAACAAAAGTTGAGAAATTATGAATATGAGTCATTTTTTTTCTGCAAAACACCGACAGACATTGCCATAAAATAAAAAAGTCGAGAAAGGTTTACTAAACAAATATATTAGTCTAATAGTCTATTAAGTTGTTGCTGTATTGAAAAATAACAACATGCACTAAATCGTTAATATATGACTTATTTAGTATGTTTTAAAAAATATATTAGGTTTTTTTTTATTTGCTGATCCAATAAAATACAGATATCATCAAATGCATATTTTTTCAAAACAGGCGCTAATATAATTTCTCAATTTATGAGGGTCATTGATATCCTTTTTTTTCAGTTTGTTAATGTTATGTGACATAATATACAAGGAAAAGACAAGAAGGAAGGAGAAAGCAACACATACCTCTTTGTTTACCATCTCCACTGCGATTGTGATTCATAGCATTATTATTTTTTATTCTGGGGAATCATATTATATCCACAAGACATTCAAAAACAATGTTTATGTACAGATACTAGTGTTTTATTGCACCGTGATCTCTGTAACCTCCGACAGGGCGTCATGTGTGACATGTACATGGTACAAAGGTAGCTGTTATCGGCGGGGATTAAAAGAAATACCGACTGACATTCCGAAAAAATACAACAGAACTGTAAGTTACCAGAATTTTATATATATATAATCATTAACAATCGACGTTTAAAAAGATATTTAAATGGAAACATTTTAACAAGTCTTTGATACACACCCAAAAAGTACAAATTAAAAAAAACAAACATATGCAGTCATTAAAAGAAATTCTTAATGACATGCTAAAGAGCACTAAAAATAAATCAGTACAAGAATAAAATCTTCTTTTGTAAAGATTGCATAATGAATTATTTTACCAAAAAAGCATTCAAAAATATCACGACGTACAATCCAAATTTAAAATAATTAATGGACGAGTTGTTTCTTATTCACCCCATCTAGGATAATTCAATAACATTGCAACGTAGCTGTTGTCTGTTGAAGGGGCTGATATATTAGATGTGTTCATAGACTTTATGGTTGTTAGTAGTAGGATTGTTTAACATGCCACATCTGCTGCGGTATGAACCTCAGTTTTAAGGTCATTCGAAAAGACCCATGATTTTTTATTATAAAATCTGAGTTTCTTGGTAAAAAAAAAAACAACCACCATGTATTTTTTTTTTAAATGTAATGGTTGACGCGGTCATGGCACGAGTGGGGCTCAAACTCACGATCACGAGAAGAGAGAACTACCACTTAGCCACCGCGACAGTTTCACTTTGCAAAATGTGGCTATAATAAAAGATCATTAAGATCCTTCACATTCATAAAAACATAATTGTATGATGCTACTTGAATAGTTGGAATCAAAACTATGTGATGGTTACTTGAAATTTGAGGTTGAAATTTCACTTACACTAAGAACCGATCAAACAAAATCATCAGTTATCATTTTACAGTGATTAAGCAGTGATTTGTGTTAATTAAAACAAAGTCAAAAATTTGTAATAAGATGCATTCGTTTACAAAAGAGAGAGACAGAAAGAGAAGGAGAGAGAAGATAGAGAGAGAGAGAGAAGAGGAGAGGAGAGAGAAGAGGAGAGAGAGAGAGAGAGAGAGAGAAGAGAGAGAGAGAGAGAGAGAGAGAGAGACAGACAGACAGACAGACAGCCAGACAGACAGACGGACAGACAGACAGACAGACAGAGACAGACAGAGAGGGACAAGAAAAATAGTGGATAGGGAGAATGAAAGACAGGCAAATAATCACAGAGACAGACAGCTACAGGCAGATGGAGGGTGGGGTATAGGAGTGAAGGGAAAGAAGGATTAAAAGAGAAAAAAGAGCGAAAATGTAATAGACATATCAAATATCCTCGCACTAGTCATTAATGCAATTTGAAAAATGGTCGTGTAAAGTACATTTTAAAGTTTTTAGATTTGAGAGGAGTTATCTGGTTATGAAATTTGTCAGGTTTCTGATTTTTTTTTATTTCATTTATGTTTTTTTAATCTGCATTTCACTTAAATTACTTGTAGAGTATTTTACAATACGTCTGCAGATTACAATCACAGATGTGTAAATATCTTTGACTCTCGAAGCAAAACATGAGTGATCACGATCCGTAACAAAAAACAGCTGGATACACAGTAGAAATACAAAAAGGCGAAAGTTAAAATTGTGTCAAACGTAATCATAATCCAAACAATATCAAAATCGAGTGTAGGCAACACGGACCTCCGAAAAGCGAAGGTAGAATCAGGTGGCCATGGATGAGTAAGCATCCTCTGCTGACCGGTCACACCCGCCGTGAGCCCGAGTGGAAAGAAAGTAAAAACGGGATTACCCGTAGTCAAATCTAGTAGGAAAATGCCAGTCTAACAAAGGGAATGAAAACAAATCAGTCAACATATGATTTAGTGATACTTTGTAATTGCAAACAAGTAATAATAGCGACCGTAGATTTGCGAATTGATGACTTTAAAACGTATTTTGTCATAACCTGCAACTTCAACTTTTTTGTTAGTATAGTTGACCTCACTTTAAAAAATCCGCATACGCATAAACATGCTCTTGTATCGACTATCGAATCAACTGCGAATATAAGACACCAATAAGCAGGTGATGGTGATTTACTAATCATTAGAAAGGGAAAGTTGACGATTGCAAAGTAAAGTCATCACGCTTATCATATATTTATTTGTAAGTCTGCCATTAGAGTAAATGCTAAGTAAAATACCCAAACATGAAGCAGATCTGTCAGACTCTGTGGCATCTTTAATATCGAGTCTTCGGTATATATCAAAATGGACATAAAATGTGAAAAGTATAATTATTAATTGATAGCACATCACATATATACCTATATGTAATGTTGAAGACACGGTCAAATTTTTTTTTCCGTAACCAGTTTTTTGCACAAAGTCCTGCTTGATAATGAATATAAAAATAAGTTGCGAAATAAGGGGGGCACATTAGTGCCCATAGGAATACCAACTAACTAGCATAAATTATTATCTATAAGAAACCAAGCAGTTCTTAATATGTTACTCAGAAGTAACTTGCGTTGGGCAATTCAGAGTGTTTTTTTAACAAGATATGTCTTGTTTCCCATCGACTAGAAATTCGTATTTTCGGGTGTCATTTTTGTTTAAAAAAACAATTTAGCTATAATCTGAAAAACCCTAGATTTTAATTGATCGTGGAGAAGTGTTGTATAAGTTTGGATTAAACGTAACGTTTTGATGATTCATTTTTTGAAAAATTCTCGGATTTTAGGTTTATCCAAAATGTTCTATAGAAATTTCAAGAATCCACACTGATTGACATCACTTTCTGGAATAATGTAGTAGAAACAGTATATCTGAAGAGACTATTTAAATAGCGTTAGTAGTTTAGTTCAGTAGTAAAGAAAGAGGCTTGGTAAGCCACTACTGGCACCAGCGGATGTATCTTTGTAAGGGTTTATTAATGAATTCGGAGATTCCAATAAAGGCACGATAATATTCAAATTTGATCTGATCTTCGGAATTATTGAATTATTTAACAGGGAAAAGATGATTTTGAACAATAACATCTTTTTCGAAATTGCTTAGTAGAGTATAAGCAGGATTCCCAGATGTTGAAGTAATTCCTAGTTGATTTTAAAAGACAATTAAGGTAAGTAACTTTTTACAAACAAAGACAATGTTGGGTTACTTGCTTTATCAGCTGGAACTTAGTACAACGGTTTTCATGTTTAGTCTATGTAACTCCATTTACCCACTTCTGGCTTCTTAAAAAACAGAGGATATCATAGTACGCATTTCCCCCGTCAAATGGTGAATACGGGATTTTTAATAAGTTTCTGATTCCATTCAGCAAAGGTTGTCAAAGCTCCTCTCCCTCAGATTTTTGTCCAACGCCTTGCGTATTCCTCCACGGAATTTCATGGAATACAACTTAGAACGCTATGATAATGATATTCTAAATAATATGCAATAATTAGATCGTAAAAACATGTGTGAGTTGCTTTTTAAAATGATGGCACTTTAATTATCATTTATTTGTAGGCAATAAAACAATTTTATGAAATGATACTTATTTATATTTTAATCAGTATGCATTGCCTTTAAGAATAAAGAGAGCGATGTCTATATCCCGTAAGTTAAACTTTAGTTGCATTTTTAACATATAAATATCATATACCGGTACCAAATTTTATGCCACCAGATGCGCATTTCGACAAATATATGTCTCTTCAGTGTTGCTCAAACCGAAAATGTTGGTAAATCCGAAAAATGAAAAGTTATCAATGTAGTGCTCGAAGGATCAAAGCTATGCTGAGGGAGATTAATCCTTAATTTTGATTATGAATTTCTAATTTTACCCACTGGCAATATTAAATACATAACCGGTTTTCAAGCTAGTAAACATAGTACATGCAATTGGGCTGTAGAGACCCTCGGGACTAACAGTCCACCAGCAGAGGACCATTTTTATGCAATAGATGCGAATTTCGACAAATTATTTCGCTTCAGTCTCATAACGAAGTCTAACGGTCGTTATAACAATTTAATTTACCAATGTGTCAATGCTGTCTGATGTTGTTTTATAGGCATCGTTATACAATTTTCCACGCTGATTGACTAATGGATTGTTCCGTAACCTGCCGTCCATTAACGCCAGTCGTGATCTATTTCACGGCGGGGTGAACGGTCAACATGGATATGTTTCTCATCCAAGGCACCTGATCCCACCTCTGGTGTGTCCAGAGATTCGTGTTTGCCCAGCTTTTTTTCTCTTGTAATTTTGGACTTACGAGATTTGAACACTATGCGTTACTTTGCCTCTACAATTATTTACATACTTTATGGAGCTACACAAAAGTTGGCGCACCACTTTTACAATGTATGTTTGTTTCTTTTAGAAGCTTAACAATGAAAAAAAGTGCACGTAATACCAACACGAACCATTTTTCAATTGATTGAATTACAGTGGCTAGGAATATATTTGGCCTTTATCTATTGAAAAAAAAGAAATTCAACAACAATTTGAAAGAAGAAAGGAATGAAAACAAAGTTAATAAAATATTTTACGATCACAAACATTTAGAATTCCATTGTAGCTGAACAAAAAAAAAAAATCAGCTCCACATTTAATTTTTCACTAGTGCTTTGATCTGGAATGATTGCAAACGTGTTTTTTTTCTTTCTGATTACTCAGCCGAATGAACATGAAGCATATTATAATTATTAAGTAATGCACCTTTTCGATTGGATACAGCGCTTCTGGACAAACATAAATTTGACAGTCTGTTCACATTTATTGCATATGTAATGACCAATCCCAACGTTTCAATTTTTCAACCAACTGAATTTGCCTGACTTTATCGACCCTTTGGCATTATATTTCTACAAAAAGCAAAAAAGGCAGGATCAGGGCACCATGTAGGGAGCAAGCATCCCCTCCGACCAGCCACAACCCCCGCCGCGAGTCCGTACCGAAACCAAAGTAATCGGGATCACCTGTCGCCAAACTGACACTAAATCGACCAGTCCAACAAGGACATCATACAAAAACCAGTGCAACATTATGACATAGTAATATAATCTTACAAATCGCAAAAACAAGGTCACCACAGCAAGCAGGACGCAGAATTTTGCAAAATTGGTGACTCAAACGATATTCGTTGTAACCCTGCAAACTTCAACTTTTTAAAGCAGTTGAACTTAGGCCATTTAAAGTCCTTATACGCATGATATACTCTTGCGTATTGAATCAAATGAGAGACATACATATCATAAGATGTGATAGCAGTGCATTACTACATAGAATGAAGGGTTGAATTACAAAGTCAAATTCCAATTGCTTTTAATGACTAATATAGTTGTCAGACAATTACATCAATATGAAGGTAAAATATCCAATAATGAAGCAGATCTGTGTCGATTGATGGTGGCCTTTATTTTCGAAATCGGTAAGGCTATAAACCCTATACAGTTACCACCTGTTGATGCAGCAAGATGCGCATACAACAGATTAATGTCCTCCTCAGTGATATATGTATTATCAAATGGACAAATAATTTTCCAAATCTGTTAATAAAATGAAAATAAATGTTTTCAAGATATATGATAATTATATCTGTAGGAGAAGGAAAGGTTACCTCAAAATAAAATATACACTGCTAATAAAATACAGTTCCTATGAATCTGTGTAGAGGACTCTGGAAAAGTGCAGTGGTTTTTGTATTTATTAATATTGAGTCAAATTTGATAATTGTATGATATCTTAATTGCACATTACTTAAGTTACCCCGAAAAGTTGTTAAAATTTTGATGCATAGTTTCTAAACAATACAACAATCCAGTGTACTCTAACAAAAAATAAAAATGAGTCGGAAACCCATACAGGAAATGGTTGTTAGGCAACTTTTTCCGATGAGTCCATTTTTATCACATAAAAATAATATTGTGCATTATATGCATTGTAATGACTATAAGTACTGAAAATGAATAATCTATCATTTTATAGTCCACAATAGCTTACTGTCTAAATGCCTTGAATGGGTTTGACATATACAAAAAAGGCGAAGTTAACATTGTGTCAAACGTAAATCATAATCCAAAAACATATACACAAAATCGAGTGTTAGGGCAACAGGACCTCCGACAAAAGCGGAAGGTAGGATCAAGGGCCATGAAAGGAGTAAGCATCCTCTGCTGAACCTGTCCACCGCCGTGAGCCCTTAGTCGAAATAAAGTAAACGGGATTACCCGTAGTCAAATTAGTAGTGTGGATGATTGATTATTTAAATGTTTTTACGTCCCAAATCGAGATATTTCACTCATTTGGAGACGTCACCATTCCGCCGGTGAAAGGGCTGCAAAATTTAGGCCTATTGCTCGGCTACTCAGAGACCTTTGAGCAGGGAGGGATCTTTTTCGTGCCACACCTGCTGTGACAACGGGGCCTCGGTTTTTTCCGGTTCTCATCCGAAATGAACGCCCCATTCAGTCGCCTCTTACGACCACGCAAGGGGATCGCTTGTGAGGCCTATTCTAACCCGGACCCCCACGGGTGTAAATCTTAAGTAGGAAAATGACAGTCTAACAAAGGGTATGAAACAAATCAGTCAACATATGACTTAGTGAATAATTGTAAAATAGTAAACAAGGTATTATAGTGTGTGTGCTTGTGTGACCGTTGAATGTTCTAGAAAATATATTGACCTTGTTAACTAAGCCATATTGAATTTATTTTTTAGTACACAGCGTATATTTAATAGAAAGTTAGATTAAGTCAACCAAGTTTACCATAACTTCATACTTTCTAGCGTGGTTCTAGAAATTGAAGATATTATATGTAAGACAGTGACTCGATGAATAGGACACTCGTTGATTTGAAACTCTATACTGGGAAATAATTATTATTTTTGTGCTCTACTGGAGGAGAAGTTTTTGTGTATATTTGGATTTATTAATTAACCGGCCGGACAAACATTGTAAGTTAGAATTTTTCTTTAGTATAGAGAGTTGTTATCTTGTTTTTATTTTATTGTATAATTGTAAATAATTAGTTGATTCTAGATAGTGTTTTGTTGTTGATTACTGCTGTTTCATTCATTAAAAGGTAAATTTTCTGAACCTTGATTTTATTAATGTAACATAGCGACCGATAGAATTTGCCGAAATTGATGACTTTAAAACGAAGATTCGTTAATAACCCTGCAGCATCAACTTTTTTGTTTAGTAGTTGGCCTCGCTTTTAAAAGTCCGCATACGATAGCATGCCTCTGCCCGTACGAATCACTGGGAGATTATACACACCATAAGCAGGTGACAATCGGTAATATTACTACATAGAAAAGGAAAGTTGACGATTGCAAAGTCAAAGTCATCACGCCTTATCATATAATATAGTTGTCAGTCTGCCATTAGAGTCAATGTTAGTAAAATATCCAATATGAAAGCAGAAATGTCAGATTCTGTGGTGTCGAGTGTAGACTGCTTTTGTATCAATAGGGAGAAAAAAATTAATAAAATGACAGATTCCTACTGAGTAAAGAGGCCAACGTCTTTTCAATTATGCCATGCACTGATAATTGAGGTTTCGATCTGACATATGGTGATGATATAACAATTCTGGAACGTGGTCAACGCACGTCTCTCCTCTTCTCTTCGTCTCGCCTCTTTCTCTCTCTCTCTCTCTCTCTCTCTCTCTCTCTCTCTCTCTCTCTCAAAAAAAAGAAATAAAGGATAGACAAAAGAAACAATAAATATATATATATTT
>CAJDSM010017740.1:0-13694 GCA_903981925.1 Ostrea lurida
CAACCAGAATTCCTGGATCCGCCCCTGATAAAGGGTATTCAGAACAATTAGTGTTTGCATAATTCAATATTAAAAAGAGCAATATGCGCGCATTAATTCAAATGAAGAGAGCAATAATGAATTAAAATAATTCAATTAAAGAGAGAGTTGAAGTGCTCTCTTTGTTAAGAATTTATTGCTCTCATTTTGAATTTAATATGATTATCATTTTTAAAAATACAATCGATGAGGAGCAACAAATTACGAATAAAGCGCACTTCAATTAAAAGAACTTAAAGATTACTCATTAATTCAATTAATATGCGCGCAAATAAATCAATAAGATTTCAATTAATTAGATATCATTAGTAATTATAGTCTATAAGGAGAGGTCTTGTAACTTGGATTATTGCACGCATTAAATGAATTAAAAATATTTGAGATTATTCATGTTAATATTGCGCTCCATATTGGAATAATTTACTTTAGTCGCTTAGCGATTCTAATGACTCCAATTGTGCGAATGACGGTCATTCTTCTGTTTCTGAAAAAAAAATTCCGGTATTTGATATAATTTTCGCGCTCATGGCGGTGGACTCAAGGGCGGGGGGCCGAGATTGAGAGAGAGAGAAAGAGAGAGAGAGAGAGAAGAGAGAGAAGAGAGAGAGAGAGAGATGATGAGAGGAGAGAGGAACGAGAGAGAGAGAGAGATGAGAGAGAAGAGAGACGAGGAGACGAGAGAAGGGAGAGAGAAGAGAGAGAAGGAAGAGACGAGAGAGAGAGCAGAGATGATCTGCTGTCTATATTGTATGACTTCCAAATTGTGCGAACGTCATTTTCTGTTGTTATACCTGTCTGATATGTATACCTGTTGTATGTTGTATTACCTGTTGTTATATGTTGATACCTGTTGTATATTGTATACCTGTTGTATGTTGTATACCTGTTGTATGTTGTATATGTATATGATATACCTGTGTATATTGTATACCTTGTTGCATACCTGTTGTATATTGTATACCTATGTGACCTGTTGGTGAATACCTGTTGTATGTTTGCACCTGTTTGTATTATTGTGGTTCACCTGTTGTATTATTGTATTACCTTGTTGGTATATTGGTATATAACCTGTGTATATCTGTTGCTATACATTGTATGTATAACTCCGCCCAAGCGACACAAGCGTTCCAAGCCCGGCTGACAAAAGAGGCAGGGTTGGGCGCGGTCGGGTGGCTAGCAATCCCACCTCAGGGTAAAAAAAAAACCACTCGCGTTACAGGAAACTTGCAACGACAACAACCCACAATTGCCTGGACCGGGAAGAACTGTCCTCTTTTAGATGGGGCCATGACGCGTGGCCGGTGAAAGCCTCCGGGACAGCCACGAGCACCGACACAGTCTTCTTACGAGCCACAGCGCCAAGACCAGGATACGGGAACCTGGAACTCAGAACCCTATATGAGACGGGAAAATCAGCACAAGTCGGCCAGCAGAGATGAGAGATACAAACATCAAGTTCTCGGACTGCTGGAGACCCCGATGGAATGGAAGCGGACCAGAGCAGACTGTCTCAGGAGAAACCATCATCTACTCTGGACATGAAAGATAACGATCATGACCACACTCAAGGTATCGCACTACTGTTGACGCCACAGGGCCATGAGGCATGATGGCCCTGGGAACCCTGTCCTCACCAAGATTCGATGTCAGGCCAGATTCAACTCAAAGGGCAGGAGAATCACATCATACTAGTGCTATCGCACTACGAATACAACCGAAAGAGTAGAAAAGAAGAATTTTACAGTTCTGTGCAGTCTCTTTTCGACCTAGGGGACACCGCGCGGAATAGACATGCGAATAGACATTGAGAAATTGTGATGGGTGACCTTAAATGCCAAAGTGGGAGGCGAACAAAACGACAGACACGAGAACATCATCATGGGCAAACATGGAGTAGGAACCTGCAACCGAAGAACGGGGAGAGTTGCTCATAGATTTCTTTCATTTCAACGATCCAGTTATTAAACTTGGTACCATATTACCCTCACAGGAAGATCCACAAGACCACCTGGACTTCACCAGGTGGGAGAACTGACAACCAGATAGACCACCTCTCAGCCATAGATCGAAGTGGAGAAGGAGCTGTGATGACGTCAGAGCTAGGCGCGGAAAGCCGACACTGCACGAGCCCTTCAGACATCAGTTGCTGGTGGACGGTAACATGTGGAAGACCAAGCTGCGATCTTTTTGCATGTGACTTTTCCAGGCAAAGGACCACAACACAAGTCAAATATTAGGTTTTGGAAGATAGCTAAGAAAAAAAGGAAAGAGTTCCAACTTGTTGAAGTCGAAGAACAAGTTTGAGGTGCTAACAGATCTCATGGAAGATCAGTAGAGGAATTCACTGGGCCTGGACGTTACAAGCATGACCTCCCTGGGAAGACCGCTGCCCAAGGTTCTGCGGGAGGAGGGAGAAAGAACAAGAAGAGTGGATAACACAAGGAAAACATAGGGAAAAGGTCTAGAGAAGAGGAGAGAGCTGAAAAAGAAGATCAACAAGTGCCAGGACAAGAGGAGAAGACAGGAACCTTTAGAGCACAATACTGGAGACGAACCGGGAAGTGAAGAGAAGTGCCAGACATTGACAAGAGAGAGTTTGTGCATGGGTCTGACGGAGGAAGCAGAAAACGAGCAGCAAGACAAAACACAAACATGAAGACTATTTTATTGAGTATAACACGCGCCTTGTCAGGAATTAAACGGTTCAACTTCCAACAAAACCCAGTCAAGGACACAGACGGAAAAAACCATCACAAGTGATGCAGAACAAAGAACACGTGGGTGGAACAACTTGAAGAGATCTTAAACCGGCCACCACCACCAGCTTTCTCTAGACATTACCAACAGCAGAAAACTCCTTCGTGGTCAACATCAGCCCACCAACAAAGGCAGAGATCACCAAACCATTAAGTCCTTGAAGAACGTAAACGTCAAGCAGGGACCTGATTGGCATCCCCCAGAAGCTCTCAAGGCCGACGCAACAACAAGCAGCACAGATGTACATCCTCTCCTACAGAGATTGGGAGCCAAGAAACAAGTGCCTGCCGACTTGGAAAGCTTGGCCTACTGTGAAATTACCCAAGAAAGGTGACCTTTTCCCAGATGTTTGGCACAACTGGCGGGGAATCATGCTGCGTCCATTCCCCCAGCAAGGTGCTGACCAGAATCATCCTGGAGAGGACTAAAAAGAGGCGCTGACAAAAGTACTGAGAATCAGGCAAGAATTAGACCAGGATTGATCATGTACAGACCACATCGCCCACCCTGCGCATCATTCATCGAGGCGTCCATTCGAATGGCAGTTCCATTGCTACACAAGCCTTCGTTGACTTTGAGAAAGGCCTTCGACAGTGTTGGACCAGGGAGACAATCTGAAGATGATGCATACTACGGCATCCCTCTGAATCATTCAACATCATCCAGCAGCTATAATGAGGGTCTTCCTGGCCAGCATCGTCCATTAACGGGAGCTGACTAAGCCCTTTCCAGCTGAGAAACCGGAGTGGAGGCAAGGCTGCATGCTTGTCACCGACATCCTCTTTACTTATAGACTGGATAATGACAAGGCAACAACAACAGAGGCAGCAACACCGGGCATACAGTGGCGCATTCCACCAAACAGCTAGAGGACCTGGATTTTGCGGACGACATTGGCCTTTGTCCCACAAACACAACATGCACAGTCCAAGCTCACTCCAGCTTCGCCGAAGTGGCCAAGAAGACCGGTTCTTGAAGATAAACACTCCAAGAAAGACGACGGTGATTGCGATTGACAACAGTACAAAGACGCAACCATTAACATCTTTACAGGGAGAAACATCAAGGAGACTGATCGCGACTTCACTTACCTTGGAAGTTGTAGTCAGCACCAGATTGGCGCGTGATGAAATGTTAGGACGCCGCCGCATCAACAAAGCCAGGTTCGCCTTCAACACCCTTGCAACCTATCTGGAAACTCCAAAGCCTTATCCCAGCCGCAAACAAGATCCGCATTTTATACACACCAACGTGAAAGCAGTCCTTCTATTATGGGTCACGAGACATTGCGAGTAACCAACACCATCCACCAACAAGATCCAGACTTTTGTCAACATGCTGGAGACGCATCCTCAAACATCAGGTGGCCTGAGAAGATCTCAAATCCAGAAAACTATGGCCAGAAAACCAGCCAATTCAATCAGCAGAGGCCATTAAAAAGCTGAAAGTGGGGCAAGGGCGATAGGTCCACACTAGGAAACCAACCGAATACGTCACAATACAAGCTCTGGAGTTGGAACCCCACAAGGAAAAGGACAGGTTGGGGAAGCCAAATACAAACATGGAAAAGATCCAGTTCGGAGAAAGAAATAAAGAGCACCGGATTACATGGACCCCAACTGAAAAGAAACAGCCAAAACAGGGTTCGCTGGAGAAGTGACTGGTTGCAGCCCTATGCTCACTAGGAGGTATACAGGAATAAAGTCAAGTAAGCTCAATATCTGTTGTTATTTGTATACCTGATCTATACTTGTCTATACTGTTATATGTTTGTATACCTGTTGATATTGTGTACCTGTTGTATATTGTATACCGGTTGGTGTATTTGCTGATACCTTGTTGTATTGTTGTATACCTTTGTATGTTCTGTTATAGCCTGTTGTATACTTGTATACCTGTTGTATATTGTATGACCTGTTGTATGTTGATCATACCTGTTGTATATTGTTTTATAAAAACCCTGTTGTATGTTGTATACCTGTGTATATGTTATACCTGTACTGTATCTCTGCCGCATATTACCTGTTGTAGTAGTATACCTGCTTCTAATCTGTATAGTTTGTCTACCTGATTCTGTATTGTTGAATCCAATATACCTGTTGGTACTGTTGCTAACCTGTTGTATATTGTATACCTGTTCATTATTGTATAACATGTGTACTACCTGTTTGTTATATTGATCTTACCTGTTGTATATTGCTAACCACTGATTGATTATATTGCAATACTGTTGAATACAATCAGTTGATCATACTCGTATGTACTGTTTAGTTTTATTAAACCTGTTTTTGGTTTTTTCTATAATTTCTGGTATACTTTTGTATACCTTTGTTATTGTATACCCTGTTGTTATGTTGCTATACCCTGTTGTAATTGTATACCTGTTGCTATATTGGTATAACTATACCTCGTTGTATATTTGGTATACCTGTCTATATTGTATATGTTGCTATACCTGTTTGTATGTTGATACCTGTTGTATGTCTGTATATCTGTTTATTTAGCTATACATGTTGCTATAATCTGTTGTATGTTGCTATACCTTGTTGTAATTTGTATACCTGTTTGTGTATTGTATGACTGTGGTATTGTATGCCTGTTGTATCGTTTATACCTGACTGTACTGTTGCATTACCTGTTGTATCTGGATTATTAACCTGTTTGTATGTTGTGATTACCCTGTTTGTACTGTTGTTAACCTGTTGTATGTTGTATACCTGTTGTATTTGTATATTGTTGTTATTGTGATATACTGTTATGTTGGTATTTGATACCTGTTGTATGTTGTATACCTGCTGTTATAGTGTACCTGTTGTATATGTAATACCTGGTTGATATATCTGTATACCTGTGTATGGTGTTATACCTGTTGTATATTGGTGTTAACCTGTTTGTATTTGTATACCTTTGTATGTTGTATATCCTGTATGTATATTGTATACCTGTTTATGCCTTGATATACCTGTTGTATATTGTATACCTGGTTGTATGTTGCATACCATGTTGCTAGTGTGTATACATGTTGTAAATCTGTTGTAATTGATGGTATATCTGTTGTACGTTGTATACTTGTACTATTGTATAACCCTATTGTATATTATACCTGTTGTATGTGATACCTGTTGTATGTTGTATACCTGTTGTATGTTGCTTACCTGTTGTATGCTGTTTTATACCTGTTGTATATTGTATACTGTTGTATATCGTATACCTGTGCTTATGTTGTATACCTGTGTACTGTTGTATACCTGTTGTATATTAGTATACCTGTTGTATGCTGATTATACCTGTTGTATATTGATTATCCTGTTGTATATTGTGTATACCCTGATGTATATTGTATACCGTGTATGTTGCTTATAACCTGTTGTATTTTATACTGTTGTAGTAATTGTTATACCTGTTTGTACATTGTCTATACCTGTTGTATATTGTATTACCTAGTTGTTATATTGTAACCCTGTCTGTATAGTATGTATACCTGTTGTATGTTGTATACCTGTTGTGTGTTGTATACCTGTTTTATATTTATACCTGTAGATTACATGACAATACTACAAAGTTGATGAAATAAGAATCAAACTGACAAACATTGAAGAATTTTCCCATGATTATTTTTATTTATAAAACATGTATACAGTACATTTACCAGTCTACAATATGTATATAATTATGCATGCATTGCCTCTCCACATGATGACATTGCATTAAAGTAACCCCTGCTCTCCCCCTTACCCTAACCCCTGCTCTTCCCCCTCACCCGCCCCCACCTAACATGTGCAATGAAACCGAGAGTGGCTAACCTTCTCATAAACACTGATGCCCCTAGATTCCACATATTACCAGCAGAAGAAGCTAGTCAGAAATACACATGTGAATTATAAAAGCCCTATCAATTGCCATTCACAAGATATATAGCCAATATTAAAGTTTTTGAAAAGTAAGTCAAAGTTGAAGGTCAGGAGGTCAAACATTTTGCTACCTGTGGAAGGGGCTTGTCAAGTAAAATACGAAAGCCTTCTCACCTACTATTCAAAAGTGTTGAAGTTTTTGAAAAATAGGTCAAAGTCCAAGGTAAAGGTCAGGAGGTCAAACACTTTGCTACAGGTGGAAAATGCTTGTCATAAGGACATGTGAAATATGAAAGCCCTAACACTTAGTTATGGCCAATGTGAAAGTTTTTCCTGCAGACAAATGGACAGACAGATGGACAGGCCAAAAACTATATATGCCTCCGATTCAAAGATTCTGAGGACAAAAAAAATAAAATTAATTTGTTAATTGAGGGAATAAATAAAGAACATTCAGGGTCAGTGGATACTTATTATAGTATGTTTCAATATTTCATGTTCATATAACATAGTTTTTCAGATGGCGATATCACAGAATAATCCAAGTGCTCACAAACGAACATCATGATGCCATCATAGCATCTGCTTCCTGCCGATTTTTCTGAGGCTTTTCTAAATAAAAAAGTAAAAAAAACAAGCAAATAAATAATGCACTGATAAAAGATTTTAAGGTTATTTCACAAATCTGAAAGAACATTATATGGAATGAATGTAAAAATGAGTGTTTCAAGAAAAAAAAAAACCTTTGCGTTTTTCCTCTTCAATTTCAGGTAGTTCATCCGTTGGAACTTCAGGTAACTCCACCTACAACAAAACACAACCATGTCATGCAACAAAACTAATTTCTGATTAATTTTACTTGTACACAAAATATAAAAAATTGCAGTATTATTATCAAATCAAAGATGTGTTCAATTTTTCACCTTGACAATTTCCTCAAGCTCTGCCAGAACATCGTCTTCATCTTGCTCTGTTAGGCCACCCGACAGGAGTTCATCTATCTCCTACAATTCCATCAAACACACATTTAGAGCATAGATAATTCTGTGAAAATATGTGTGCTACATAAGCCTATATACTTACAAATGCTTCATGGAAGCATATTTCTCAAATGATCCCTTTTAAAGTGATGTACAAGCATATTTCTAAAAATAATGATACCTTAATTAAGTGGTATAGATACATGTACATTTACATGTATTCACTTTAGCATTTACAAAATGCCATGCGATTGTAGTGAGGGGCTGTATGGTGTGATCTTTACATGCCATGATCAGCGTTTCTATCAATAATACAATACATCTGGCATCAATATTGGTAATCACTTTCCACAAAATGAACAATAAAATAGAGGGATTTTAGGAATGTGTCTATGGTTACACTTACTCCCTGAAAATCAATACTGTTTCATAAATCTATTAAGTAAATAGAGGTACTTAAGGAATGTTTCTATGGTTACACTTACCCTCTGATAATCAATATTTATAATTACCATTAACAAATTTCACATGTTAAACAGAGATACTTAAGAAATGTTTCTATGGTTACACTTACTCTCTGATAATCAATGGATTCTCTGGTGTCATCCATAATTTTCTCAACATCTTCAAGTGACAAAATCTGAAATTGAAGACTTTTTTTTAAATAATATATCATACAATATAATCTTACATTATGTTCAAATAATATACTACATCATGTTCATATCATATCATATTACATTATGTTCATGTCATATTACACATCATGTACATATGTAATGTTCATATCATAGCATATATTACATTATGTTTATATTGTAATATAGCACATATTACAGTACTGTAAAAGTGGTTATTTATGCATGGGGGAAATTTACACTAATTACGCAGTCACGTAATGAGTGCGTAAATTTCCCCCACGCGTATACATATGTAATATCATATATATGTTATATATTTCATTCAGAGACTGCGTATTTTCCCCCATGTGAAATGTTGGGTATGGAAAAACGCGAACTTAACCCCCAGCGTAAATAACCACTTTTACAGTATGTTCATATTATCATATTATTCATATGTGCATAACATTATGTTTACATTAAATTAATTATGTTCATATTGTAATATATGACATTAAATCATACATGTATTACATTCTCATCCTATATTATACTGTATTACATAAACTACTAATGTAACATTAAATCACTCACTTCGTGTAACTTTTTGAGGGAATCGTTGCCCACTTTCAAACCCTGGACGACTTGACTCTCAATTTGAGCAAATTCTAAATCATGAACCTACAAAAAAACGTAAAAAATTAAATAATCATTTACAGACAAGTACAAGTGATATTAAAATATGGTCATATCTCAGATCAGCTTATTTACTTCCTACTGAACACTTTATGAATTTTACCATCCGTTCTATGTTGTCTAACTGTCCATCTGTCTTTTCGATCAGCGATTCTTGGAATTTCTTTTTCCTCAGCATCAGCTTGGCCTTGCTGTTAATCAAAAGTCAAATCGATACATAACAAAATTACCACAAACCTTCTTGCATAGTTCTATTTGTTACAGCAATAACAAATTCTGATAAATCTGTAAATTAATGTATATCGGATCCTTTCTTTTCTTGAATGATTTCATCTTCGCTGACCAAGTATTTACAATCCACTCTGCTTCTCTAAGAGAACCAAAAATACTGTAACCATGGAAAGTTAGACATGTTAATTGTTCATTGTTGACATATTTTGCTATTTCTTTAAACATCAGCCTGATTCTATTTTACATATATAGTCAAACCTTGTTATCTCCAACTTGATGAGACCGAGAAAAAACTTTGAGACATATCTGAGAATTCAAGATATCGAGGGTAAAATACTTAAAAGAATTAGTGGTTGGGACGTCTGAATCACTTCAACATATCCATGGTATTCAAAATATCAGTGTTCGAGATACTGAAGTTTGACTGTACTTTAATTAAATACGGTTTCTTCCTAAAAATTGTGAATCATCGTAATCGAATTACTAAAATATTTTATAACCATTAAATGATTAACACAAAATATTGAAAGTCAGACATTTAAACTCACTTCTTTTTTCCATCTTTGAGTAATGATTTGGCAACTTCTCTGTCTTTTGCGATCTGTACCACAATTTTCTTTTGATACTGTTTTAACTTGTCTCTCTGTTGTTTCAGTTGCTGCACGAAGAAACAATAATCATAATATATAAGAATATTTTACAGGTTTGGCTTCACTAATATGTACTGTACATATTCTGTTCAGAGAAGTAGACAAGCACAGCCTATAACTCTCCAGCCCCACCCAACGTCGCCATCCAAGCACAATGTATCAAATGTATAAAGAATATTTGGACCCATTTTTAATTAAAATTAGAAAAAAAATAAGGCAAAATAAGTTTTGGTACCTTGAAGATAATTTTCAAGTCAGACAAACACTGCAATATTGACTACCACATAAAACAGAGTAAATTCGAGATTACGGGTAATCCTTTCTAAATGTAAACTTACAAGAATGGCTTTATCTTGCTCCGTAACGTTAGATTCTGCTGGTTTGGACTTCTTTTCTTTAGAAAACAACCCTCCCATATCTAAAACGAATGTATTTTGTTTTAATTCGGGATTATCATCACTGTATTATTTTTATTTTTTAGATATATTTTCAATCCCGATCCCGATGTAAAATCTTCGAGGCAATGCGGGAGATGTTGAATTAACAAACGAAGAGAATGATGTGATTTGTTGACATTATCATATGAACCTGTGCATTTGGTATTTTAAAATTTGTCAAGTTATGAAAACATTATTACTATTTGTAAGTTTTGTTTTTGTGGTTTTGAAACTAAGGCACCTCACCAGGCACAAGTAAATTGTATCTGGTGCCATATTCATGCATTCAAATCACTGTTATGAATATTGTTGTTCCTATGTATAATCTATAGCATGTGCCTTTGCCATTAATTGTTATTGTTCTTGTGCAAATAAATCATTGTCATTAGGTAAACTCATGGAATTTTTTTTTTTTTTTTTTAATTAAAACAATATATCTTTTAAACATATACATTATATACATACGCAAACAAATCTTATCCTTGAATCGACTCAGATTTGTTCATTCAAATATCCCACAATCTAAGATACTTGAATTTCAAATACGAGTATACACTTTTTCATAAATTTTGCAGATGGAAAGACAGACAGACAGGATGTTATAACATACCTTTCTCCTGTGTTGCTTTTTGAGGTAGTATAAGCATGCGATCATTTCCACATCAGACCCCTCACTTGACAGCATAAAATACAGCGGAAATAAGCACTACATTACATATGATAATTAATGATAAAACTTCAATAATTATTAGATCGCTACACTAGATCAGATTTGATTAAATTTACGCATAATGCTGAAATTTTTCTTTTACGTGTAATTGCCTCTTTTGCAGATACAGTTGAACTTCGATATCTCAAACACTGATATTTCGAATACCATGTTAGTCAAACTAATTTTGAGGTCCCAACCACCTATTTTCTTAATATATTTTACCTCGATATCGATATATCGAACTTTTTTCATGATCCCATCGAGTTCGAGATAACGAGGTTCTACTGTATGTTTAGATACAAGGTTTTCACTCTAGCTGTCGTTTTGCAGATTATAACAGATATGTTTAGGTGTGAGGTTTCCATTCTAGCTGTCCTTTGGTCATGCATTCAGATTTGCTTCTCATCCACTCCAAATCTGTACAGAACACTGAAGAATAATGGATTCCACAGGTACAGTTACTGTAACTTGTTTACGTGTACATGTTATGTAACAAGTTTACTTATGCTGGTTATGTTGAATGAAGACTATCTGTGTTACAGGAATCTCTTCACTAAAATCCTGATTCCAGCCTCCCTAATGGAGCCGGGGTGTGAATGCCTGATAGAAGAGGAGCTCCCACCGGGGCTGTACATAGATCCCTATGAACTGAAGAATTACAGGGAGAGAGGAGGGCCCAGGTAAGGGCAGGGAGAGAGGAGGGTCCCAGGTAAGGGAAGAAATTACAGGGAGAGAGGAGGGCCCCAGGTAGGGCAGGGGAGAGGAGGGCCCCAGGTAAGGGCAGGATGTGAAAAGGGGGAAAAGCTCTCATTGTATGGAGTGGGATGTGACAAGGGAGGGGGGGGGCAACTCTTTTGTAAGTGTGGGGATGTACAAGGGGGACAACTCTCATTGTAAGGGGTGGGGTGTGACACAGGGAGGGGGCAACTCTCATTGTAAGGTGTGTGGGATGTACAAGGGGGGACAACTCTCATTGTATAGTGGGATGTACAAGGGGTAACTCTCATTGTTGTGGGAATGTGACAAGGGGGATAACTCTATTGTGTAGATGTGTGGGATGTGACAAGGGGGATAACACTTCATTGGATGAGGGTGGGATGTGACAAGGGGACAACTCTCAATTGTAAGGGGTGGGATGTGACAAGGGGGATAACTCTCATGTAATGTGGTGGGGATGTGACAAGGGGGATAACTATCATTTGATGAGGTGGGATGTGACAAGGGGAACAATCTCATTGTAAGGGTGGGATGTGACAAGGGGGATAACTCTCATTGTAAGAGTGGGATGTGACAAGGGGGAAACTCTCATTGTAAGTGAGTGGGATGTGACAGGGACAACTCTTATTGTAATAAGGGGGATGTGACAAGGGGGAAAACTCTCATTGTAATGGGGTGGGATGTGACAAGGGGGATAACTTTCAATATCTACCTCTGCCTAATTTGTAGCATTACCATTGGTTTTACAGTCGATCACGTGAAGGACCATGGATATTCATACATAGTCAGTAGAATTCTCCATTAGTCAGTAGGAAGCCATTACTTCCTTATACAGACGGTTAAGAGATGAGTTATTTTCCGTCTCAAATTTTGTTTTCAAAGGTCTGACTTACTCAAAGAAAAACTCCAGGTGTGCGAAATGAATTCTCAAGGCCCAATAGTTAAATTTGAACTTGAATGCTTACGATAAACCACGAAATTTCTAAACGTCACTTGTTGATGTGACGTCATAGTTGCTCTCAGGCCAAAGTGCATCATGTAGTTGATTCATCACATGCAAGTTTTTAATTATGCTATTTAGAAATAAGGCAGTCGGTAAGATATATTCGTTACATGGTTTGTTAGTTGACCTAATATGGTTTAATACATGGTCAGTAAATTTCCATATGGGGGCTCGGAGCTACGCTTCTCGCCCTATGATTTACTGACCATGTATAAACATATTAGGTCAACTACCAAACCCATGTAACTAATATTGTAATGGGTAGGATGTGAACAACGGGTCAACTCTTATTAAATGGGTGGGATTGGTACAAGGGGACATCTCTTATTGTTAGGGGTGGGGTGTGGACAAGGGGGGGGGGCAACTCTTATTGTAATGAGTGGGATGTGACAAGGGGGGCAACACTCATTTTAAGGGATGGGATGTGACAAGGGAGCAACTCTCCTTGTAAGGGGTGGGATGTAACAAGGGGGACAACTCTTATTGTATGAGGTGGAATATGACAAGGGGAGTAACTCTTATTGTATGAGGTGGGATGTGACAAGGGAACAACTCTCATTGTAAGAGGTGGGATGTGAAAAGGGGGACAACTCTCATTGTAATGAGTGGGATGTGACAAGGGGGTTAACTCTCATTGTGAGAGACAGAATGTTACAAGGGGGACAACTCTCATTGTAAAAGCAGAATTTGACAAGGGGCACAACTCTCGTTGTAAGGGACAGAATGTGACAAGGGGAAACACTCTACTTGTTAGAGGCAGAATATGACAAGGGGGACAACTCTCTTTGTAAGGGGCAGAATGTGACAAGGAGGCAACTCTCATTGTAAGGGGCATAATATGACAAGGGTGATAACTCTTATTGTAAGGGGTGGGATGTGACAAGGGGGGCAACTCTCATTGTAATGGGTGGGATGTGACAAAGGGGATAACTCTCATTGTAATGAGTGGGATGTGACAAGGGGACAACTTTTATTGTAAGGGGTGGGATGTGACAAGGGGG
>CAJDSM010017740.1:21633-33782 GCA_903981925.1 Ostrea lurida
TTACGTTTATGTCTATGATTGAGTGTCTGTACTTACCCATAGGATCTTTAATGACTGCATAATAATCAGGAACTTCACTGGGGTCAACTGGCTCCAAAAACGGCCACGCCATCTTGTGCGACTGCAAAGTAATCGTAGAAGAACTTATTATTTCCATTTGCTAAAAGTCTGGCAATTACAAAGGCTGGAAATACTGAAGGCAATTCCATACATGCAATACAGTTCTATCTTAGAATTCACAAATATCAATACTTCCAAGTTGAAATATAAATAGATTTTTTGATTCATGGGAGTTATTATAAGTCTGCACACCTGCATGGATTTCACAAGCCTGCGGACATTTTCGTAGTCCTTTTCCTGCAGGATTTTCTGGCTGATTGGATCGACCTCTTCTTTTTTCTCACAGTTCGGACAAATGTAGATGTCCATGTGGTTTGCTTCTACCTGAGACACGCCCACACACCGACCATGGAACCAATCCTGACAGCGGTCACAGCCAATGTAAAACCTAAAACATGAATCACACATTAACCAATCATAATTTAAGTATTAACTCATCAAAATTCGTGTACGAATGATATACTGTTGTAAATATATTAAACTGTCATGCAGCTTGTTCCTAGCCCCTTTAGGTCACATTTAAAAGAATGTTTCCCCTTCCCCTGGGTCTAGTTTATGTAACAGACCAGGCACACTTCATATCAGCCCATGATATCTATCACACTCAAGCCCATAGTGCCCACCCCACTTGAGCCCATGGTGTCTATCACACTCAAGCCCATAGTGCCCACCACACTTGAGCCCATGATGTCCACTTACTGAGTATCATCATACGGCGTCCGACACAGACAGTACAACTCTTCCGTGGCCGTGTCTCGCTGCTTCTTACACTCCTCACACACGTAAGAGTCGATTCTCTTGGCCATGTCCTCGGATATATTCACGCAGTTGCCATGGAACCAGTTGGAACATAAATCACACCCAATGTAAAACCTTATAAACAAAAAACAAAGCACATTTACACATGTGAAATACACGATCTTTATTATGCCCAGATCTTTGACAAATAATAATCATATCTGTGATTTTGATAAAAATACATGTATATTAACAAATGACTGCCGAATTCTTGTTTTTAAGGTTGGTTTATTTTTGCCTGGATATGTATGAAAAATTTCCCTTTTCTACCCCCCTGCAGTGTATAATAAACTCTCTTACTATGCCCCCTCCCTGATATATATTAATAGCAAACTTTCGCCTTTATTTCGTATTATAATTTTGTACATTTTTATTCTGTATAACAGTGAACACTTTGTCCAGTATGTAATCATCTTATCTGTATGAATATTTCTAAAACATTTGGCAAGCAACACACATCCCTATGAACACTCTTGTTTTGGTGCTGTGGAAGATGTCACTTACTTGGTATCATCATAAGGCTGTTTGCATACACAGTATAGTCTAGACTTGGGGTTCAATGACTTGTTGGAGCCAGTGGAGATGATCTTCTGCTTTTTTCGTTTCGATTTGGCCATCTGCTCGGCTGGGATGATTATTTTCTTGTTGCCGCTGGCGATGTGCTGCTGGACTGTCAGCACTGCCTGGTTTGATTGGCGGGAGGCGGAGTCGACCCGCTTGGTAGGTTGACCCTGGCGCTTCTTCAATTGCTCAGCCACCTCAAACTGAAACAGGAAGTTGTTTTGCTATAGACTGGTGGATGAATCAGCTTTTATGCAAAGAAATTGATTCAAAGCCATTTTAGCATATCATTTTAAACAAAACCAATTCTGTAATTTTTCCATGCATCATAGATTAAGAATCACAACATTCAAATGAAAATTATAAATTATGAAATGTTATTCAAAAACTTTGCTTGCATGGATTTTCCTTTAAGCATGAGTGTAAATGAATACAAAAACTTTGCTGGCTGCGTGTGCGACTTTTTATCATGCATGTTGCAGAATCTGTGATGTAGCTAACATTTGCTGATGCAATTTTCTGCTAAATTTCCTTGTGCTGTGCTATGAATAAGCAATCCCATCTTTATAAAATCTTTAACCGCACATGCAGCCCAAATATACATGCAATATTCAAATGAAATAAAACACATGAAGACATCACAAGAACGATGGAGGCTACAGCATCTAAACCAAAAAAATTGAAACCCAAAACTATAAACATGCTCTGATAAGGAGCCTGATATCCAGTAGAGTTTGCACCTGGATCTCTTGCTGCAGATTTTTCTCCATTAATGAACGTTTCTTAAGAATTTCCCTCTTGAGAGCCTCCTTGTGTTTGTACAAAGTGCCGTGAAGTTTGGCTACCATTAATCGCTTCTGCTTCTCCTCTTCCAGCTCCAGTTTTTTCACTTTACGGACTTCTTCTTTTTCTTTCTTCTCGATCTTCTCCACTATGGATTTCAGCACTGCTCCACAAACCGCTCTCCTGAAAAATACATTTAAATCATTCCTATCATATCACTGCTCTACAAACCGCTTTTCTGAAAAATACATTTAAATCATTCCTATCATATCAACATTGACAAAATGAGCCAGTCTTCATTAAATATAAATAATGTAAACATTGATTCTTTTTTTTTTTTCCATGCTTCTCCTTGGGAGATACAAGCCTGTCTAGATGGAGGAAATGTGCATTGTCTTTTTCATACTATCGTAAGCCAACTTTTATTCCCCTTCTAGCAACTTTCATATGGTTCACGAGAACCACATCATCGTGAATATTTCTCACCATGATCGGGTCCTTTAATGGCTCTTGTATGCTTAAGATAATCTGGGTCGCAAAATTTAGTCATCACTGGTATATCGCGACATAAAGTTGTCGCAAATCAAAGTTGGTTTTCAGTACTTTGTTGCAAATCATTCCTTAACATTGATATTTACAAACAAATTCTCGAATAAAAATACCATCTGTCAATTCAAGATAACAAGTAAAAGATTACAATACCTCATTCTCTCTTCTCTCTGTTCCTGCGTCATCTGTTTTCCCGCCGGGTCAGTCTGCTGTACAGGTGGCGCTGCTGGAGTCATCACGGGTGGGGGCCGCTCCAACACTGGCTGGGGGACTGGTATGGGGCTTGCTGAGGGATTCTGGATCATGCGCTGCATTGCCAGCAATTTGGCCTGAATTTCTGGGGTCTGGTTCTGCATCAACGCTTGGCGAACAACTGCAAGGAAGATATATCTATGTATCTAGTATTCCAACTCAGTCATTTAAATATATAAGCGGTGAAATCTCCATTAAAAAAAAGTTACCTTGTTGCACAACCTGTGGTGTGACGGCATACTTTGTGGATAGTGCCGGAGCAGAGGGCGCCACTGTGGTACGTGGAGTAGACACAATGGATTGGGGAGGACTCTTCTGAAGCACCACCTGCTGCTGTGTCTGGACAAGAGGTGACACCAGCCGAGGCGCAGTGGTTGTCATGGCTACAGCAGTGGATACTTTAACAGGTAACAACACAGTGGATGGTGGAGATATACTAATGGAGGGCGTCGTCTGCTTTGGAAGGGTAGGTACAGACGACACCAAAATGGGTCGAGTAACAGTGGCCACTTTGAGGGGCGAGAGAAGAGTGGCTGCCACATTGGATCCCGGCAATGCAGCCGATGTGGTAGACAAGCTGGCCACCAGTTTTGGTGTCTCTGTAGCCTGCACGGTGGTGGTGGCCGGCCGAACCACTGTAGCCGTTCCATCAACAGACGCAACATTTCCCAGGGTGGCAAGACTCTGAGCCAGAAGTTGTTTGGTCTGGATGGTTGAGTTCCCAATCTGCAGGGTGCCTCCCGAGGAGAGTGCCTGGGAGGGGACGATGATGCGGGTGGGGGTGGAGCCGGTCAGGGCTGATAACCCTGTACCGGTGCTGACTAACATGGAGGAGGTAGGGCGGATTGCCAGCTGTCCCCGGGGAGGGACCAGGGTGGAGGCCAGACTAGTTTGTGGAGAGGAGGTAACACTGGGACTGGCCACTTGTGTAGTGGTGCCAGACTGAGGCAAGGTTAAAAGCTGAAGGCGGCCATCAGGGAGTCGAATTATCTGCTGGCCTGTACAGAGAAATTGTAATAGAGAGATATTGTAATAAAGAGAAATTGTAATCAAGGGGAATTGTAATCAAGAGAAATTTCAGTCAAGCTGTTATATAATGAATTAGCACAACAGTCATCTTAAGTTGTTTAAAACTCTTAGAAAACCACAAAAATCTACGTACCCTGCAGTAGACCTCTGACTTGTAGTTGACCCGAGGGGCCTTGAATTATCTGAAGGTTCTGGGTTCCTGGTGAAGATGTCGGACGAATTTGCACTGAAGAAAGATGAAGATCACATAAGGTTTACAATTAGTTTTAAAATAATTTTACCTCCAATAAATGAGTATTTCTACAGTCAGGTTCTATACAGGCTTACATTTAGGAACTGATGCGGAGGGGGTTTGTAATGATGATGGAACAATGACTCTGGTGGGGGTTGTTTGCAATGATTGATTCCCTATAACATTCACTGCAAACAGAAAGAAGACAAGTTTTAGAAATGAATTATGTATGAATAACACATTTTCATAATGGCTGACTTCCTTTCAAACATGGACAAATAAATACACTGTATCAATATCCAATTGAATTTCATTGTCTAGCCACTTAACCAGTGGAATCACCAATTTGTAGTATCACAGGGGTTTAAAATTTTTCCTGATAACTTCCAAATTTAACCACATATTTTTATAAACGTGACAAAATTTTCAAAATCTTAATGTACTTATCTTCCATTTTACTTTAAAAATACATGTGCATGTTCATTATATGTGATGGTATTCACACTATTCAGCCATTTCATGTTTCCATAGAAACCTGGCAGCCTGACCTTTGTGGGTGATGATGTTTAGACTAAGAGATGGGAACTATCACTGACCTTTCGTGGGGGTCAGTGCTGACTTGGCTGTTGCTGTATTACTACAATAGATCCTGGTTTTGGAGCCAGTGCCACACCAGATGTGGACTGTAAACCGGTCCTCATGGGCAGCTGGACCTTGACCACGGGTCTTATTGGAGCATCCCCGTTAGTTGTCACTACTCCTGAAGAAAAAATAACAGAAAATGAGAAAGGAATCCAATCTCTGACAGCTCCTAGCCATTCAATATTTTCAGGGGCTCAATTTTTCACAGTTGGAGAGATAACAAGGATTCTGTGAGCATACCCCCGCTCTAAGGTACATGTACAGAAAGCGCTGCCTAAAGAATTTTTTAATCTTTCTGTACAGTTGATATCAAACGAGTGTGATAAACAGTTGAAGAGAAAAGTGCATTGAAAATATTTTTTTTACATTCAAATATACAAAATTTCACATTAAGACTAAAAATATTTCTTTATCAATTAACAGGAAGTTGATATGCAAAAGGTCTGAATTCAGTAAGCATGATATGGGACCCCTAGATGAAGTGATATATCAAATATCAAGTGGCTGTGATATACAGTTGCTTAGAAAAATGTGATGAAATATTTGTTTCCAACGGACAGGGTAAACAGTATACTCCCTCTCCTTCGGAGCAGGAATATAATAACATTTGTGGAGTGTTGATTTCATGGTAAGAGGTATTGTTCTTTAATGTAGTTTACTATCTCCTGATAATGTAGATTTGAATTCAAGGTAATATCATTTAATATGAAAACAACCAAAGCAAGACATGTTAGTAAAACAAAACTAATACCTTTCTTCTCCTCCGTAAGGTGAGCATATAAAACCCCGGGTAAATCAGGGACTTAGAACACAGTCACTACTGACCTAACTAATACCTTTCTTCTCCTCCATAAGGTGAGCATATAAAACCCTGGGTAAGTCAGGGACTTAGAACACAGTTACTACTGACCTGTGACTGTGGATAAAGTCTTTGGCTGGACTGTTTTTAAGATACTGGTGGACCCTGAAAGCAGACTGCTTCCCATAGTTCCGCCCAGTGTCTTGATGACCGTCCCTCCGGCCGCACTGTTCAGGGTGGCGGATATAATGGAGGGCGCTGATGTAGTGACCGGGATTATCTTCCCCTGAGCCTCCAGGAGGCGCTTCTGTTGTAGGGCCAGTCTCTGCTGCTTCAGCTGCTGTTCTAACTGAGCCTTTAGTTGTGCTGCGTTGACCGACGTCACCTGCGGGGCTGGAGTTGTTTCCTGACCACTGGACTTCTCCTGAATGGCAGCTCTCTGTCTGGCTAACCTGAAATTCGCCAATTATTATTTTATTCATTTATAAAGCGTAAAATTACATATAGTTTCTATGCACTGTTAAATAAAAAGATCAGACAGTGATTTTAAAAGGAAACTGATTTTTTTTCTATTATTTAAGCTAGACATAATTTATGTTGGAAAATAATGATTATGGAATGAACGAAATTTATTTTAATAATATAAACAATATTTTATTCAAAAATATTCATGGGATTCGGAAGCAGGCACTGCCTGTTTAAGCCCTCTCCCCAAAAGAGTAAAAGTAGTATGGAATGAGCAAGATATTTTACAAATTTAATTTGTAAGCTTAAAATATGTCTATCAATGTTAAATCTGTTCTCCTAACCTGAAATTCACCATTATAAAGAGAGACAGTGATTTTAAAGGGCAATTTTTATTCCTATCATACAAGCAAATCATAATTTTTGTCAAATTAAGGAATGAGCAATATATTCTACAAATTCAATTCATATACCTAAAATATGTCTATTAACGTTAAATCTGTTATCAAAGCTTTAGACCAGTTAATCATTTCGTTCTTAGCGACCCACTTTTCTCCGAACTGTTTGATTTCCCAGAGTTCCAGCTCCTCCTCCGGTGTCCATTGCTCGGTGACGCTGGGCTCAGTCTGTTTGGGGGAGTCTGCTCTCTTCCGTTCCCTCAGTCCACTCCTCTGGGGGGTGTACTTCTCTAAATACACAAATAAAACATACAGGTGTATACTGTAAAGGGCTTTCATTTCGTGAGGCTAAAATTTCGCGATTTGTATCTTTAGCATTTCGCGATGGTTTAAATTTCGCAGATAGTAAATATTCTAAGCTAGAATCATATACCCAAATACATTGAACAGCACTTCGCAATGGTTTTATTTTTGCGATAGTTGACATAATCGTGAATATAGCAAAAATAAAACCCACATGAATATTTCCCCCTTTACAGCACTTCTCCCAAGGTGGATCAGGCACAAACACAGCAACAAGCTTCAATTCTTATAATTACATAAATCTCAAGCTTAAAGACTATACTTTTTACTTGAATCTACCTAGAAATAAATTTCCTTTCATAAAAAAAATAACAAAATATGGTACGTCTGTATTTTATACCTTTTGGTTGAGAAGGTACTCCAAGAGGCACAACAATCTTCCTGACCAAAAACTCAGATCGCAGATTGTGAGGGCCCACGTCCCTCCTTTTCAGCAGTTCCTTGGTAGTGATTTCTGTCTCTGTGGAGATCGTGTTAGTGCCACCAGCTGGAGGTTTGACCGCTAGATCATCCCAGCGTAGACACGCCCACAAAATCCTCAACTGCACAGCCACAGCTCCATACGACTTACAGGTCTGTGTCCTGTACCGCCAGGTCGTTTTAAACAATGGCCTGGGACAAGGATAAATCCAATTCACATTGTTCATTTTACAATTATAGTTAAAGGCCTTTGTTTCACATTTGCCTCCTTTACGAGACACTTTCTTCAGTTCATGTTTTTCTAGCGCAAACAATGTTTTCCTTCCACTTGGGGCCCAAAATTTGTGACAAGACGGCAATGTAGCTTTCTTTTTAGCTGGTACCCTTTGACCCATTTTAGCAAACTTGACCAGTTTAATTGGTTCTTTAGCTGTCCTGAGTGGTGGCATTTTACTCCGGAGTTCCTCCACACTCATCTTATCAATGGCCTGCCGAAGTGCTAGCTGAGCTTGAGTCATCTGATTTGCCTTAGTGCCTGGCTTCTGAGCCAACATTTGTGCCACAGCACTACTATTGCCAGATGTCGTTTTGGCAGTGGTGTTTGTGTTGGGGGTACTTACTGATTTCAGGATAAGTGACTTAACCCCGGGCATCACCTTCTGCTCCGCCTCCACAGAGCCAGCTTTCTGCTCCTCTGGCTTGACGTCTTCCTTCTCCTCTTTGACCTGGCTGGCTTTCTGAGGAGAAGGTTTCCCGTCTCCCTCTACATCCACATCTTCCTCCTCCTCCCCGTCCTCCATCTCGTTGTCAGACATGTTCTCCTGCTGCGTGTTCCCGGCCAAATTCAGCATGGCCTCTTCCTGGGACTGTTTCTGCATGCACAGACAGGAGTAGCAGGAGCCCTCCCCATTCCGACACAAGAAGGAATAGCAGACGTGTGAGGGAAGTTCTGGAGCCTCCTCCGCCGTGCCTGCTGCATCAGNCTCCGACACAAGTAGGAATAGCAGACGTGCGAGGGAAGTTCCGGAGCCTCCTCCGCCGTGCCTGCTGCATCAGTCGTGGGTTTACTATTCTCCGTTTTAGCTACCTCCAACTTTACAAAGGGCACATCTGGTTCCAATTTGACTTGAGATTTCAATTTCCAATTAATCTGCTGCTGCAAAGCTTGCCTCTGCTTAATCTCGATTTCCTCTTGCTTTAAACGTTTCGTAAACAAGGAATCTAGTTTTGCATAGGGTTTGGTGACTTTAGGATAGTAGGTTCGTTGACTCAGTGCTCTCGACACGTCAATCAGATCAACGTCTGCTTTCACTATTAAACCACCTGCTGAAGAAGAGTCATTTGTAAGTCTGCTTGTTTTCACAACAGCAGCTGTTTTTGTGGATTTAACTGGACTGGAAGTTTCGATATCAACAGTGACCTCCTGCTCATTCTCTGTTTTTGCTGTACCCTGAGCCACATTACTCTGGTTCTCTGTTTTGATTTGAGGACCATCACCACACTCCTGTCCTGCCCCAATATTTTCCACCTTCTCCACTTCCATTTCTGTATCTCCACTGCCCATTTCCTGTTTGATTTCTACAGGTTTCTGCTCGACCTGTTTGATTTCTACGGGTTTCTGATCGACCTCCATTTTCTCCTCTGGAGGTCCCTCTGTTCCAGGCTTCTCCTCGGTCACCTCCATCCCACTCTCCTCCTTGACTTTCTTTGCTGCCATTTCTTCCTTGCTATCGTCCTGATTCTCCTCCTGTTTCTCTGCCTTGTGTTTTCGAGCCTGTAATTTACGGGCCACGTTTCTCAGACCCACACTGTCCTGGGGTGTGAAGTTACTCTGCCGTGATTTGGACACCCACAGCCAGCCCTGACCGCCGGTCACTCGATATTCCTCACCCTTCTGTTTCCAAACCTACAACACAAAAAAACATATCACTTTTTGAAAAATACTGACACAAATTCCCTTATAACAGAAGATCCATTTTCATTTGTAAGGATTTTATTTTTGAGGGGTTTTTGAGAGATTGCAATTTGTGGAATTTTACTTTTTGTTGCAACATTAAAATATCTATGACTTACAAAAATCTTATTTCACCTTGGTTTAATGAAAATAAACAACATATGCACATATGTACCTGTAAAAATCCTGATCTACGTCATAAGCAACAAACCTGGTGTTTGAGACCAAGGGTGTACTTGATCCAGATCAGTGATCTACATCATCATAAGCAACAAACCTGATGTTTAAGACCAAGGGTGTACTTGATCCAGATCAGTGATCTACATCATCATAAGCAACAAACCTGATGTTTAAGACCAAGGGTGTACTTGATCCAGATCAGTGATCTACATCATCATAAGCAACAAACCTGATGTTTAAGACCAAGGGTGTACTTGATCCAGATCAGTGATCTACATCATCATAAGCAACAAACCTGGTGTTTAAGACCGAGGGTGTACTTGATCCAGATCAGAGGGCCCCTGCTCTCCTCTTCCTCCTCCTTTCTCTTCTTGATCTCCTTTTCTCTTTTCTTCATTTCTTCTCGATCTAATGAGGTTATCTTACTAAGCTTGGAGTGACCTAGTAAAAACAAGTGTAAGATTATAAATCAAACTTACATACATCATATCAAAAATATTTAATTTAAATCATATTTCTTGATTTACCATGCTTTTGATTTTAAGCACTGCAATTCAAAACCCAAAGAATCAAATTCATCATGTCTATAGTATTTTGATATAATTTTTTTGCATTCATAAATCGATGCAAAAATTTTCAAATTGATGATAAGATACCCTACATTGTTTCTCAATGTGGAAAAACACCTATGCTTAAATGTAAATATTTGCACCATTCACAACACCTAGAAATTTTCATTTAGAGAACAGGCGACACGATAACCTTGTAAAGCTTCTTCCACCACCGATTAAACAGGACAGTTTCATACAGGCCTCCAGTATAGACAGGGCTAAAACAAAGTCTGCTGGAGACCGACACAGCTGGACAGCATTGCTCCAGTTCTGCGCGGTGCAGCGGCCAGTGAGGGTGGAGAAGAGACGCGCTGGGAATGTTGTTCTCTAGCTGAGTGATGGTCATTATCAGGGTGTTGATGACCAGGTTCTTTCTCCCCACCACTCTGCGCTCGTTCCACTTGAACATCGTCCGCTGCTGGTCAGACTGAACTTGTAGAATAGAATACGCGTAGCCGTTTGTCCGGTTCCTCGTTATGATTTGGTGTTTGTTCAGAGCCAGAGTGTTGCTGGAGTACTGATTCTGATATGTCTTGAAATTTGTTCTCCATACCTAGAAACATTCACTTCAACATCAACACTCGTAAAATCACCCCATAATTGATCAATCAAATTACTGTAGCATGATCAATGTTTTATCCTTGCTTAATATTTTGCTTCACTTTGCCTTTATTAACAATTGTCAAATTTAGCTAAACAAATATAAACTTATTCATTGTATTAAAATAACACCCCCCCCACCCCCCCCCCAAAAAAAACCCCTATTAGGCCAATTCATAATTGGAACAAAATCCATTTCAGTGCACTTGGGTAAACATGGGGTGAACATTTTCCCCACAAAGTAAAAAGCAATACTTAGTATTCTGAATCAATTCAACGACTTAAATTTTCTTTGTAACTTATTCAAACATTGTTTCTATAAAATAAAAATAAAAAAAAATGAACAAGAGAGAGAAAGAAAGAAAATGCATATATGAGGACAAACCCTCCTACCAAGTTTGAAGTAGACGGACTGCTGCGTCATTAAGGCACTTTTGCTGCGAGTCACGCGAGTGATGTCCCCGTCTTTGTTTATGACGAGCACATCATCAGAAGATCTGGTTTTGATGGAGGCTGTGGTTGATGTGACAGAATCCGTGAATTGTTTGGGGGTCAGGGAACCAGTTTTGGATCGGGTCACTATCCTTCTAGCATCTATAAAACAGGAAATGAAACGTACCTCTTAGCTGCAAGTAACCAGTAAGAAAAAATGATTTTAACTATATCACCACCTAGATATACATACCAGATGAAGACACCACAGTTGTGTTTTCTGTGGAATTCTGGGTAACTATAGTGTCAATGCCCTCCGAACTTTGAGAGGTTGTAATGGGTTGTTTACTAACAGCCAAAGTCACACGATTTCCGTCACGATTTACAATCAATACAGTCCTTGTCTGTGGGGATTTCTGAGGATTTTCATCGGTCATCTTCAGTATGGTAGGTTTCACATTTGGACACACAGACTGGACGTTCATGATGGTAGATTTCACACCATCAGGAGTTTTGTCCACTTTCTTAATCTCAAAAGATTTGAGTTCTGAATTTGGATCTTGTCCATTCTTTTCTAATAAGACAACGTCATCGTCCTGTTCATTTGTTTGATCACCTGAGTTGGTTTCCATGTCTTCCTCCGAGTTTGAAATCTTCGTGCTGGTGACCGTTTTCACTGTTGTGGTGGTCACAGTCTCTACCACCTGATGGACAGAAGTCTCCGTTTTCCCGGCCTCGGTCATCACAGTTTGTGATGATGTCACTTTACTCGTGGCAGCAGTGACCTCTTTCTCCTCCGACATCACCACTTCCTCCACCTGATACCAAGAAACGGCAACATGATAAGAAATCTTTCAACATCAATCATTTACCATATGTGTACAGCTAAATCAAGACAATTTGGTGCAATCATGAATTAACCTTATCTCTCTCTCTCTCAGTTAAGTTTTTGCATTCAATA
>CAJDSM010017741.1:1841-12812 GCA_903981925.1 Ostrea lurida
TCGGTTTTTGTTGATATCTTTCAACAAGATTGGTTTTATCCACTGACAGAATATGTATAACCTTATACAGAGTGGACAGTTGGGAACATAAGGAATTCTTTTTGCATTGAAAAGTGTTCAAAAGGACATAGTTTTGCCATTGAACTCAGTGTGTGGATAACCACTCGCACTCGCCAATGCGAGCAAAATTTGCTGGTGGGCGACTAGATATTGAAAATCCTTTCGCCAGCATTGAGCGAGCGACTTTTCCCCCGGAAATATTCATCGTTCATTTTGCATTTTATTAAAAAATTTACTTCGCTTTTGAGAAAACGCCGTTGATTACCAAGATTAAATTTTCAGTGTCTTGTTCAAATTAACGCAATTGTCAGCATTTTATCGATTAGATTGATTGTATATCGTTTTACATGATACGTCCCGCTGAGAACTATTTCACTCATGTGGTGTCGTCACCATTCCCATGAAGGGCTGCAAATTATAGCCTGTGCTAGGCGCTCATGGCTTTTTGAAAAAGGAGGGATCTTTACCACCAGCACCTGCCGTGATCAGGTGATGCGAGACCTACAGCTGGTGTTTTGACAGTCCGGTACCCATGGGGGTAGCACTTTATCGGATGTGTCCGCTGTCCCGAAGATAAAAGGAAAAGCTGACCGGAAAGGTTACTTTGGGGAGTACGACTCCAGAAAATCGCCTATCGTTATTCTCAAAATGGTAAAAATTAGACCTTGGCTGAAGGGATACCATGACAGCGGAGGTACGTTTGTTTAGGTAAAAAGCATGACGAAGATAATGAAAACAAGAAGAGAGAGAGAATTTGAGCATAAAAATATTTGACATTATTTTCTGACTTGAATGTTTAAAAATATTGGTATTATCGTTTAATGGTGGGCTCCTGGACTCCAATTGTGGAGCCCGTAAAGTTTAAAAGTTAGGGGCCCACATGGCCCTGAATTCCCAAAGTTACCCCACAAACACTGAACTCTAATAAGAACAGTTGTATCTGTTAGTTTAAAGCATAAACGATGTTTAAAAAAATTATTGCCAGACTTTTAGCAATTGGCATTGTAACTGATGAAACCCAAATTCTAATTCACTTCTAAAATAGCTAAAATCAAGCTTATTTTCAAATAGCTGTATCTAGCCTATAAGCTTGATAAAAGCTATATAGCCTAAAATAAAGAGATTGCTTGCCGGACCTGGGTAACACCACAGAATGCCATGAAATGGCAATGCCTATATTTTTCATATTTCTCACACGTTACTGACACGCTTTCTCGCTTGGTGTAGGTTCTTTAGTGTGTTACATATTGGAAGGTAACAGATATTGCCACCATCATCTCGTAGTAAGGTTTAACACTGTACCATTTCGCGTAAACTATTAAAGTTGTGATTTATATTACAATTTTTTACTTATATAAATTCACATTGCAACTTCGATATAGGGGGGAACATGTTAATTCGCCCTAGTATAAAAAAAAAAGGGGGGGGGGGCTTGAAAAATTCAACATTGCGATTAAAGCCGTCTCTGCAGCCTTCAGCGACAATTAACATTTTGTTTAGTTCTTGGAATAATTTACATGTGACATATTTTATGGCAAAAAGTATTACAGTTTTAGTTTTTTAATAGAAAGAAAACCCCATGCACATTGAGGCTTATGGGGAAAATAGACAATGAAATAAGTTTCCTTTTATCCATATAACTTAGTCCTGCTTCACCCCTGGTAATAGAGGAGGACCATGGAACCAGTATATTTATGAAAGATTATTATCAGAAAGTTTAAACTCAATAATTGAAGTGTCTTTGTTATTTGAAGATATTTATCAATGCAATTTATTGCTTCATCAATTGAATTAAGGCACGCTCATTTTCAATAAATATATTTAAAATAAGAGCAATATATCCAATTGATATTGTTCTGATATGCCTCATCGCACTCGCAAACTTTTATTTGGAGCCCGGTATAAAATGATTGGTTGATCTCTTTAGCTTCGACTGAATATAGTCTATCAATTGTAAGCAACTTTTTGTATATGAAAATGAATGCACGCAGCAAGATTTTCAACAATTCGATTAAAAAAAAAATGTTCAGTAGAAGATTTTTCTAATTATATTTTGCTCTCTTGAAAGAATTTATAAGCGCTGGGGCAAGTAATTTGGGGGGGGGGGGTGATTATTGTCTGTATCATTTGAAAGGACGAGGTTTTCGATGTGCATAAAAAGCAGAAAGGGATGTACTCGGAATGTGAACTTTGAAACCCCAGAGTTTGGTACTCTATGACGATTCCAAATTTAGTCATATTCGTGTTTCATGGATTTATTCTAATTATTTCAAATTTCTTATTTGACTCCACCACATTGGCATAATCAACATACACATAAATTCCACTGGACAAAAAGCAGTACAAGATTCTTATTACCAGTGTGTGAGCGACAATTAGTTAAAATTATAAAACACAATTGATTCTTACTAAAATGAAGTTCGCAAGATTGTTTAATTCAGCGCTACGGTCACATAATCAGTCTCATTGCATTAAATAACTTCTTGTCTGCAGGTATGTGTGTTATGAAACAGAAAGAAGGTTTTAAGGGTAGCATTAGGAGTGCTAATTTGATGCTACATGCTAGTTACGTCTTAATAATACATAGTTGTTTTATACTATCTGATTTTTGTTTTATAGACTTTCCGACAAACGAATGTTCAACAAATTTAAATGTTCATTGACAGCCTCACTACTCACGCGAGTACTTCAGTCTTGCAGAAATCCTGGGAGAATCTCGACTTAGAGGTATTCGGTCTTCAGCACCCCAGACATAAGAAATTCTCTTACCGACTGCTTTCAGCTACCGCAACGGCACCCCATCGCAGTACTGTAGCGGGCTTCTTGACAAGAACGATGGCAGAGCACATCCACTCACTTTTGCCATACATCCAAGAGGAAGACAACAGGCTGCAAACTACGAGAAAGTCAGACGGTCGATTCGTCTGAAAGCTATCTGATTAGTTTATCCCAAAAGCGAGTTAGATACAGTGTAGTATGAGTGGGACGATGTTAGACTACCGTGTAGTTGTCGGTTGGAATTGTAATTGCTCCTGCTCAGGCCAGATCCCAGAATTCAACATAAAGGCCAGCCAGCCTATCAGACGTGTTAATCGCTGACAGACTATTTATATACTATTTGCTCTAGGACATGTACTTCAGAATTACCAGAGAGACAACTTTCAATTCACATCAGGAAGGGATAGCGTCAAGCGGAGCCATTCTTCAGCTATAACGTCCAGGAGAGCATATCTCTCACGACATTGTCTGAGAACACTTGAGTTCAGCTCGTTAACCTGCAATTAGGGGATGATTATAAAGATGTCCGCAAAAGGATTCATCCAATCTCTCGAGGGCGATCTTTTACTCAGATACGACTTCTGGCTTCCTCTAACTCTGCCTCTTAGTGCTGGCAAAAGCTGAACTTTTACAGTCAATGACTAGTGTGCTATAGTGACTGACATCCCCATCGCGATTCGAACGTGCTGGACTACATGTCTAATGATCTTGGGGGGGAGGATAAAACGGAGAGCAGGACCGTCCTGATCCACCTAAGTTGTGATCGCTCGATCCACATAACAGCCAAGCGTTCATTTGGCCATGGGTAGCTCTCTGATCCGTGGATCTGGAGGAGCTAGAGTACAGGTTCTTTTTAAGTACTTACAAGATTGAGCCCTGGCACTCAGTCAGGAGGAAGAAGTCATCTCTTGTGACCTAACACCAAACTGATGATGGGGTGTACATGTGCTTCCCTGTGAAAGATCTTGCAAATAGATTGCGCCTAGAGTAGCGCAAACAGGAGGACAAGACATAGTTGGGTACATCAACAATCACCTCTAACGACAACAGAGACCAACAGTATGAAGAAGAGAAAAAGAAATAAGGAAGATAGAAACGTTCCTACGATTGCCGCAAACCCCTCCCTCGCGAGCCAGTACACGCGTGCAATTATTACTAAGGGACATCCACCTTTTACAGAGGGCACGCTGGCGAACATGGATAATGAGATGCGTAGAATAGGCACAAGCCGAGAAGGGTTAAGCTGGAAGTATTGATCATCCGTTGCGGGATTTCGGAGTAGGCCCAGAGAAACCAGGGAATGGTGGGCCCAGGGAAGATTGCCCAGAAGATTTACAGATACGAGAGGGGGAAAGAGTGGAAGCAGGCGCGTTATCCAGCCAGGTAGCGCAGCGCTCGAAGGCCATCAAAAGAATATGCAGGCATGCATATTTTGCAAGATGGGTTACATAGACGCTTTCCTGCAGCAGAGACTCGCTCGGTGAATCGCTTTGCAACACAAATGAGCGACTGCTGGAATACTGAGCTAGGAATAGTCATGGTGGTTCGCCTGGAGAGATGAACCTATCTTTGCCTTTTTCGTGTGCCCTACTCTACTCGCAGAGATCGTCAACACGATGAGATTGTATACCAGTTGAGCAATCGACTCTCGTACTGGGAGAGAATGAATTATACATTGACAACTAGATGACGATGGCTTATATTGCAGCGTACTCATTGTAAATGCCTCAGAAGACTCATGTTGTGTCACGCAATTTCACGTTGTCTTGCTCCTCTCTCACTCTCACAAGAGTGTTGGCAGATTGTAATGATGGACCCTAGCCTATTCGGAGACTTCTGTGAGTTCTGCTGATGATCGCTCGCACTTTACAATCCTAGTGGAAATCCCTTATACAAGGTCTTCGTGGCGGGACTTAGACTCTAGATCGCAGATTGCTGTGCTATGAGCGGATGCTTGATAGGAACCACGGCTCGCCTACTCGTTGAATACTTTAGCCCTATCAGTTCCTGACAAGAGGGAATAAGAGTTTGATATCCCTTCAGCGTGGCGTGATTCCAGAAAACTCCTATTGAGTCTTGAACAACCCCTTGAGATGGTAATTGGAGAAGTTCAAGTCTTTGAACTATGGATACTCCGGCGAGATATTCCTCGCCCGTCTCATTAATGGTGGTATGTATACTAGGTGATGATAAGTAACGCCAATGACAACCCATGAGTTTCATGTACGGACATGACCTTATGGAAATGCACATGTACGTGGCTCTGAGCGGAAATGGTGGAGTGTTTCTAGTGCTCGATATTCGACCACTCCTGTCCCCTTCAAGAACTATGGGGCGGCCACTGGATCGCCCGAAAGACCCTATATCCCTTAAGACGAGACACTAGTTGTCCCTGTCTACTTTAGTTTTCAATTCTTATGAATGGGTTCTCCTGGTTTTCTGCCCCAGTTCCTAAGTCTTTATTTAGCCCTGGCACAGATTCGTCCATTTTATTACAACTGGGTTAGTTTCAACCGAGGTGCGCAACCACCGTTTGTAGGGCTACGAACCACTTCCTATTCCGAAGAAAACTCGGCGGAAGCTGCTATCATCAGTGGATAGGCATTGCGAGTCACTCTTGGAATGACTCGCCCAGATAACCTAACCTGACGCAGACTCCTATACGCGGTGTTTCTGTGCACTCAGTCGTAGAGTGCATGTTAATTCATGTATATGCATGTGAATATTCCTAAATATATATACTTTAAGAGGATTTATCAGAAAAAATAACAAATGAATAATAAAAAAAAAATCGGCTCAAGATGGACTATGTCCATTCAAGAGAGCCCGGCCTATGTCCTTTATATTTTTACTCTTTTGCCATATCATTAATATAGAGATGGTATAACTCTAAGATACCGCCAGCTGTATGTATAGTGGTCTACAAGTTTCAAAGCAATATTTTTAGTCCAAGGCGTTGATTTATATTTCTCTTATGCGTATTTATCCCTCAATTGTACTTACTCAAATATATCTCGTTAATTCAGCTTTCTCAAATGGACTCGCCCATATAGGCCGCTCATTTTTTCATTGATTTCGTTGTTGAGTAGGCCACTATGTCTAATATAACTTTCTCTTGAGTATGTCACCTAACAGAATGACATGTGCATTAGAGGTGTGCCAATGTCGTTAATCACCTCTTCTGAAGCATTTAGTGTACACATTTCGCCGTTGTATATTACCGAAGATAACACATTTCTTTCCATAACGGCATACATGATGATCTCGATTGTATTCTGCGAAACTGTGTCACCAGAAAAAAACAAGCAAGAGGTCATTATTAGTCATAGTTGCGTCAAGAAGGGGATCCTTGTTTTGTGAAGTTCTTCAAAACTAGGAGCAGGTGGTCAAAGAGCTTTCAATGGGATTGAGACAAACAGAGTGCGTGCTGGAATTCTATTTATTCTACTTTACACTCTATATTTACATCTAAGTTAGATTGTAAAAAATCAACACATCCCGTTAGAAAAGACTAAACAAAGTCAGGACAGAGTGTGTTGGTCTCGGGTGAGCGATGTGAGGCCAATGGGGGGACCCCCTATGCCAGGCTGATTTAATATAATAGTGATGTATGAAGAATTTTGATAAACTAGTCAAAATTTTGGCAGGATTTGCCCCGCCCCCAAGGCCTTCGAGGTGCATTAGACCTGAATTTAACAATGTATGCCCTTAATGTTTCTATAAGGAGGCTTCATGCCAATTTAAAAAGAATTGGAATAGTGGTAATTAAGTATGACTTTAGAGTACGAGTTTCCTATTGTATGCAAGATACAGGGCGTGGCTTAAAGCGACAGCTTGATCCGGGGCCCGCCCTGTATCTTGCATACAATAGGACGAGCATTCGAAATGGCTTGTGGCATGACATCATCGATCTTTCATCATCATCGGTCCTTTACACCGGTGGTGTGTAGGGCAGCAGAGTTATCCATCCACTCCTGCCTTATCCTGGGTTCACTTTGTAAGACCCCAGGTCTGCTGCACAGCTTTTTTTTCGCTCTTTCAACGTCCTTCTCCATGATTGTTCTTGGCTCCCTCCTTCCTTCTTGCCTTCTGATGTCAACCAGTGCAGCGCTGTTCTTGTTATTGACTGGGGGGGGGGGGGCATGTTCATCCATCTCCATCGCGTTTGGTAATGATGATACCCATGTTTTATTGCTTGGGCATCTATTATAAGGTCTTCATTGGTTATCTTCTCTGGCGAATATCCTAAGTATTCGCGGAGCATGTTGTGGAAGTATCGTAATTTGGAAAGGTCTTGTATCTCTGTAATTCCTCCAGCTTACTATTCCATATAGGAGGTTGAGACAGAACACAGCTCTGGTATAGTTTCAGCTTCGGCGTTGGTGCTGTACTGGGTAGACCTCCAGATTGTTTGTTCATTTCTCTAAAAACTCTCCTTGGCCTTACAAGTCTTCTGTGGGATGTCCTTCCTTTCGTGCGCCCTACTGATAGTGATGTGCTATCTATGTATGTAAGTTGTTTGTCTGGCTCCGTAGTTCTTGATCTTAAGCGGAGCAGGCATCTCCACATTAAGTGTCAACGTCTCCTGTCTTCTTGGTACTTATACGTTAGACCCACACTGCTTCCGTATGTTTGCAGCCTGTTTGTGTCCTATGGATATGCTGGGTGTGTGTGAGACAGCAGCGCAAGGTCGTCCGCAAAGTCAAGATCTTCAGGTGAGACAAGGGCAGCGGATCCCCTTGGGAGTCTTCTGTTGTCCTTCGCATAACAAATCGCATGACCAAATTGAATAGCATGCAGACATCACACACCCTTGCCTAACTCCCGTTTGTACATCAAAAAAGGTATTGTTGTATCCACTGAGCATCTGAAGTTATTGTAGAAGCTCTTAATCGACTGGACTAGGGTATGGAGTTGGAAAACCATAGGTGACAGATAGGATTTCATGGCTGTCTGGTGTACACTTCGAAAGCTTTTTTCGAAAGTCACGACAGTTACATAAGTTGTCTCTTGCCCTCTGTGCACTGTTCTATGATGTTACGTAGTGCAAGGGCTGGTCAGGCACATCCTCAGTGTTTCCGAACCCTGCTTGTTCATTCCTACAGTACTACATCGACAGCGTCGACATCTTCTATAAATTTTTTTTTTTTTTTTTATTATATATTTTTTTTTCAAAATTCAGAAACATATAAATCATTATTAACAATGAAGTAGTTTTTTTTTCGCACATATCCTCACACACAAACACTTCTCGCACGCAACACACTCAGTCCATGTTTTGCATAAATATCAAGAAATCAGATACATGAGTTAAAAATCAAAAAATTGTTTTTCCACAATGACCATAATTTTTCAAATCTACAAACATCAAATTTTGATAAGCAATATGACTTTTCAATGTTAAATTTGGAATTTCATTGAGATAATAACCCATAATATTTGTAGTTTTGTTTCTGTTTCAGACTAGAAAAAAATATATCTGTTTTGGTGATAGGATCAAAAAATTTAGCACTTTTTTTTCTTGTGAGTGGAAGATCACCAAATAACACATTTTGCAAGTCTAAATCCAACTCTTTCTGTGGTTTTTACAATATATATGTAAAACTAAAGACGACTCCATAATGACATAATTTTTTCCAATCGATAAAAAATATGTGGTATAGTTTCGACATCTTGTTTAACCCAAAAAGTACAGGAATCAGAATTACAAGATTGATTTTCTTAAAATAGTAAATTAACAGGAAGAATTCTATGAAGAACTATATTGACCACTGAGCTGTAACATATCAGTAGTTATTTTGAAACAAACTTATCTAAATACATCTTCACCAACAATTCTTGTATGCTTATGAGGAGAGAATTCGAGTTCCACCTGGAAATGTGAATTAGATCAGTATTAACTTTCATTCAAAAGCCTATATATGACTTTTGTACATTTTTCATTAACTAGAATTGGTTTAGTAAAATGGTATAGAAGGTTTTACATACTATTTTTGACGCAATTTTCTTTTAATGGACACAATTTTATAAAAGTGAAATAGCCCTTATTAAACGCTTGTTGTATCTTCTAAAATTATCTTGGCCAGGATTCGTTACTAGCACTGATAATGAGTGATTCTCCTCCAGTTGTTGCATCGCTCAGGTTCCTTCTGTGGGATCTACCAATCACCCCTGTACACCATTCGTCAGGCACTTTCTCTTCTTCCACACAGCTGTAACAGTTGGTCGGAGAATTGAGGCTTGCTATTCCAGGGTCTGCATTAAATAGCCTCCGCATCAGATTGTTTAACCCTGGTGACTTCCCGTTTTAAAGGGCCTTGATTGCGTCTATTATCTCGGTCTTTGGGCGGAGGGTCGGCGGTTGGTTGATGTCAAGATCACTGATGGCTCTGTTATTGACAGCTGTTTCTCCGGATGGGTCTGTTTAGTACTTTCTGGAAGTGTTCGTCCATCTCTCTTCCTGTTCTTTTCTGTTGTCGCAGCATTCTTGTTTGTCTTTATATAGCCCTTCCTGAAGCTTCTCGATATTTACCGCCACACTCTTTTTGTGAATATGTTACACTTTTTCTTGTTCTCCCGCGATGCCGCACTCCTCGCCTCAAGCCGCAAGTTGGTTCCATTGGCCTTCTTTACTGTCACGAACGTGCAAGCTCTTGACACTCCTGTTGCGCTTCCCTATATTACCCATCTTGTCTCTCAAGAGTGGTAGGAGACTGACTCTGCAGCATTTTTTTTTCTTGAATTTTCCCTTTTATTCAAATAGCAATTTGAGTCTCTTGCTGGATCAGTCCTGTTTGTAGTTCTGCTTGCGGGAGCTAGTTTCTTTAAGTGCTTTCTTGTTCAATTTTGCGATTGCGTTCCTGTGTTGTTCACCACTGCCTCCTCACATCTATATGTCTTGCGAAGATTTGGAATCTCGTTTCTTAAATAACAGATGAAGGTGGCTTTCACGGATGTTGTCCCTCAGTCTCTGAGGTCAATCGCGCTTGGCATTAGTCCTTGCCTGGTTTTCTCAGCTGGTCTGATTGTATGCTGTCACTAGGTTGATGGTCGCTTACCTACGTCTGCACTCCCTGACCATAACGTCTGTAGAGTGTCTCCAATACATTGATCATCAGGTGGTCAATTTGGCTCCTGTCCTTCCATTTGGAGAGTTCCAGGTTCAGTTTGGGGATTATCACGGGTGTTGAAGAAGCTACCTCTTTACAGGTCGTTCATGGCACAGAATTCCACCAGTCTTTTGCATTGTTTTTTCTACCCCGACCCATTGTTTTCCATGGACTCTTCATAGTCCGGTGTTGTCTTTTCCAACTTTGCATTGAGATTCCCCATTGATGACAAGGAGAATCATTGCCGTTGGGAGTCTCTCTGAGTCTCTGCTTGTAATTGACTGAGAAGTCATTTTTGTCTCTTCATTCGACTGCTGTCATTGGTTGTGCATAGCATATTGTATTAATGTGATGATCGATGTGCTGCCCTTCAATCTTGCACTCCATAATTCAGTTGTTTGTGGGTTTCCATTCTAAGTGGCACTTCTCTACATCTTTCTTGAGTATGAAGCGACTCATCTAATGATGTATGTCGTTCATCTCTCCCAGAGTGGAGGGACAGTTCTCAGTGGTGGTTCTTATCCTCCCAGATTCAGTCCATCTACTCTCGCTCACTCTACGACATGGAGGTTAAATCGCTTCACTCAGATGTACCTGTGCCAGCTTGCCTGTCTCATACATTGTTCTCAATTCCAGGTGTCCAGTCTGATCTTGGTTATTGGTGGTGTTCAGGTCCTTCCCCCATTTCTGCTGGTAATATCCTTGGGGCTTTTGATTGCCAGCATCATACGAGTCTCAATTTTACTAGAAGCCCTTCGCGACGCTTGAAGTAAGGTTATCCTCTGTAGTTGTTTCCGTAACTGCTCTTCTTATAGACAGGGTTGTTAGCCCTGCGCTAACCCCCAGATCTGGAGGACCAGTAATTTATGTTATGGTTTCCTCCACTTAGATCTATGGCTTTACATGGCTGACGAGACTAGATCTGCCCGTGATTTTTAATTAAGAGTTTATTCTGCTTCCATAGGTAACTGCCTTACCGGTTTACGCCTTACCTGAAGCGGGATTTCTGTAGGTTTTTACTCCT
>CAJDSM010017741.1:12837-24015 GCA_903981925.1 Ostrea lurida
GGGAGAAGGAAAGTCTTGTGACATGACATTCGATTATTTTTAGATTTTAAAGAGAATGTATACAATGTTTGGGGTGATTGCTCCACCCAATGTGGACAGTTGGGAACATAAGGAATTCTTTTTGCATTGAAAAGTGTTCAAAAGGACATAGTTTTGCCATTGAACTCAGTGTGTGGATAACCACTCGCACTCGCCAATGCGAGCAAAATTTGCTGGTGGGCGACTAGATATTGAAAATCCTTTCGCCAGCATTGAGCGAGCGACTTTTCCCCCGGAAATATTCATCGTTCATTTTGCATTTTATTAAAAAATTTACTTCGCTTTTGAGAAAACGCCGTTGATTACCAAGATTAAATTTTCAGTGTCTTGTTCAAATTAACGCAATTGTCAGCATTTTATCGATTAGATTGATTGTATATCGTTTTACATGATACGTCCCGCTGAGAACTATTTCACTCATGTGGTGTCGTCACCATTCCCATGAAGGGCTGCAAATTATAGCCTGTGCTAGGCGCTCATGGCTTTTTGAAAAAGGAGGGATCTTTACCACCAGCACCTGCCGTGATCAGGTGATGCGAGACCTACAGCTGGTGTTTTGACAGTCCGGTACCCATGGGGGTAGCACTTTATCGGATGTGTCCGCTGTCCCGAAGATAAAAGGAAAAGCTGACCGGAAAGGTTACTTTGGGGAGTACGACTCCAGAAAATCGCCTATCGTTATTCTCAAAATGGTAAAAATTAGACCTTGGCTGAAGGGATACCATGACAGCGGAGGTACGTTTGTTTAGGTAAAAAGCATGACGAAGATAATGAAAACAAGAAGAGAGAGAGAATTTGAGCATAAAAATATTTGACATTATTTTCTGACTTGAATGTTTAAAAATATTGGTATTATCGTTTAATGGTGGGCTCCTGGACTCCAATTGTGGAGCCCGTAAAGTTTAAAAGTTAGGGGCCCACATGGCCCTGAATTCCCAAAGTTACCCCACAAACACTGAACTCTAATAAGAACAGTTGTATCTGTTAGTTTAAAGCATAAACGATGTTTAAAAAAATTATTGCCAGACTTTTAGCAATTGGCATTGTAACTGATGAAACCCAAATTCTAATTCACTTCTAAAATAGCTAAAATCAAGCTTATTTTCAAATAGCTGTATCTAGCCTATAAGCTTGATAAAAGCTATATAGCCTAAAATAAAGAGATTGCTTGCCGGACCTGGGTAACACCACAGAATGCCATGAAATGGCAATGCCTATATTTTTCATATTTCTCACACGTTACTGACACGCTTTCTCGCTTGGTGTAGGTTCTTTAGTGTGTTACATATTGGAAGGTAACAGATATTGCCACCATCATCTCGTAGTAAGGTTTAACACTGTACCATTTCGCGTAAACTATTAAAGTTGTGATTTATATTACAATTTTTTACTTATATAAATTCACATTGCAACTTCGATATAGGGGGGAACATGTTAATTCGCCCTAGTATAAAAAAAAAAGGGGGGGGGGGCTTGAAAAATTCAACATTGCGATTAAAGCCGTCTCTGCAGCCTTCAGCGACAATTAACATTTTGTTTAGTTCTTGGAATAATTTACATGTGACATATTTTATGGCAAAAAGTATTACAGTTTTAGTTTTTTAATAGAAAGAAAACCCCATGCACATTGAGGCTTATGGGGAAAATAGACAATGAAATAAGTTTCCTTTTATCCATATAACTTAGTCCTGCTTCACCCCTGGTAATAGAGGAGGACCATGGAACCAGTATATTTATGAAAGATTATTATCAGAAAGTTTAAACTCAATAATTGAAGTGTCTTTGTTATTTGAAGATATTTATCAATGCAATTTATTGCTTCATCAATTGAATTAAGGCACGCTCATTTTCAATAAATATATTTAAAATAAGAGCAATATATCCAATTGATATTGTTCTGATATGCCTCATCGCACTCGCAAACTTTTATTTGGAGCCCGGTATAAAATGATTGGTTGATCTCTTTAGCTTCGACTGAATATAGTCTATCAATTGTAAGCAACTTTTTGTATATGAAAATGAATGCACGCAGCAAGATTTTCAACAATTCGATTAAAAAAAAAATGTTCAGTAGAAGATTTTTCTAATTATATTTTGCTCTCTTGAAAGAATTTATAAGCGCTGGGGCAAGTAATTTGGGGGGGGGGGGTGATTATTGTCTGTATCATTTGAAAGGACGAGGTTTTCGATGTGCATAAAAAGCAGAAAGGGATGTACTCGGAATGTGAACTTTGAAACCCCAGAGTTTGGTACTCTATGACGATTCCAAATTTAGTCATATTCGTGTTTCATGGATTTATTCTAATTATTTCAAATTTCTTATTTGACTCCACCACATTGGCATAATCAACATACACATAAATTCCACTGGACAAAAAGCAGTACAAGATTCTTATTACCAGTGTGTGAGCGACAATTAGTTAAAATTATAAAACACAATTGATTCTTACTAAAATGAAGTTCGCAAGATTGTTTAATTCAGCGCTACGGTCACATAATCAGTCTCATTGCATTAAATAACTTCTTGTCTGCAGGTATGTGTGTTATGAAACAGAAAGAAGGTTTTAAGGGTAGCATTAGGAGTGCTAATTTGATGCTACATGCTAGTTACGTCTTAATAATACATAGTTGTTTTATACTATCTGATTTTTGTTTTATAGACTTTCCGACAAACGAATGTTCAACAAATTTAAATGTTCATTGACAGCCTCACTACTCACGCGAGTACTTCAGTCTTGCAGAAATCCTGGGAGAATCTCGACTTAGAGGTATTCGGTCTTCAGCACCCCAGACATAAGAAATTCTCTTACCGACTGCTTTCAGCTACCGCAACGGCACCCCATCGCAGTACTGTAGCGGGCTTCTTGACAAGAACGATGGCAGAGCACATCCACTCACTTTTGCCATACATCCAAGAGGAAGACAACAGGCTGCAAACTACGAGAAAGTCAGACGGTCGATTCGTCTGAAAGCTATCTGATTAGTTTATCCCAAAAGCGAGTTAGATACAGTGTAGTATGAGTGGGACGATGTTAGACTACCGTGTAGTTGTCGGTTGGAATTGTAATTGCTCCTGCTCAGGCCAGATCCCAGAATTCAACATAAAGGCCAGCCAGCCTATCAGACGTGTTAATCGCTGACAGACTATTTATATACTATTTGCTCTAGGACATGTACTTCAGAATTACCAGAGAGACAACTTTCAATTCACATCAGGAAGGGATAGCGTCAAGCGGAGCCATTCTTCAGCTATAACGTCCAGGAGAGCATATCTCTCACGACATTGTCTGAGAACACTTGAGTTCAGCTCGTTAACCTGCAATTAGGGGATGATTATAAAGATGTCCGCAAAAGGATTCATCCAATCTCTCGAGGGCGATCTTTTACTCAGATACGACTTCTGGCTTCCTCTAACTCTGCCTCTTAGTGCTGGCAAAAGCTGAACTTTTACAGTCAATGACTAGTGTGCTATAGTGACTGACATCCCCATCGCGATTCGAACGTGCTGGACTACATGTCTAATGATCTTGGGGGGGAGGATAAAACGGAGAGCAGGACCGTCCTGATCCACCTAAGTTGTGATCGCTCGATCCACATAACAGCCAAGCGTTCATTTGGCCATGGGTAGCTCTCTGATCCGTGGATCTGGAGGAGCTAGAGTACAGGTTCTTTTTAAGTACTTACAAGATTGAGCCCTGGCACTCAGTCAGGAGGAAGAAGTCATCTCTTGTGACCTAACACCAAACTGATGATGGGGTGTACATGTGCTTCCCTGTGAAAGATCTTGCAAATAGATTGCGCCTAGAGTAGCGCAAACAGGAGGACAAGACATAGTTGGGTACATCAACAATCACCTCTAACGACAACAGAGACCAACAGTATGAAGAAGAGAAAAAGAAATAAGGAAGATAGAAACGTTCCTACGATTGCCGCAAACCCCTCCCTCGCGAGCCAGTACACGCGTGCAATTATTACTAAGGGACATCCACCTTTTACAGAGGGCACGCTGGCGAACATGGATAATGAGATGCGTAGAATAGGCACAAGCCGAGAAGGGTTAAGCTGGAAGTATTGATCATCCGTTGCGGGATTTCGGAGTAGGCCCAGAGAAACCAGGGAATGGTGGGCCCAGGGAAGATTGCCCAGAAGATTTACAGATACGAGAGGGGGAAAGAGTGGAAGCAGGCGCGTTATCCAGCCAGGTAGCGCAGCGCTCGAAGGCCATCAAAAGAATATGCAGGCATGCATATTTTGCAAGATGGGTTACATAGACGCTTTCCTGCAGCAGAGACTCGCTCGGTGAATCGCTTTGCAACACAAATGAGCGACTGCTGGAATACTGAGCTAGGAATAGTCATGGTGGTTCGCCTGGAGAGATGAACCTATCTTTGCCTTTTTCGTGTGCCCTACTCTACTCGCAGAGATCGTCAACACGATGAGATTGTATACCAGTTGAGCAATCGACTCTCGTACTGGGAGAGAATGAATTATACATTGACAACTAGATGACGATGGCTTATATTGCAGCGTACTCATTGTAAATGCCTCAGAAGACTCATGTTGTGTCACGCAATTTCACGTTGTCTTGCTCCTCTCTCACTCTCACAAGAGTGTTGGCAGATTGTAATGATGGACCCTAGCCTATTCGGAGACTTCTGTGAGTTCTGCTGATGATCGCTCGCACTTTACAATCCTAGTGGAAATCCCTTATACAAGGTCTTCGTGGCGGGACTTAGACTCTAGATCGCAGATTGCTGTGCTATGAGCGGATGCTTGATAGGAACCACGGCTCGCCTACTCGTTGAATACTTTAGCCCTATCAGTTCCTGACAAGAGGGAATAAGAGTTTGATATCCCTTCAGCGTGGCGTGATTCCAGAAAACTCCTATTGAGTCTTGAACAACCCCTTGAGATGGTAATTGGAGAAGTTCAAGTCTTTGAACTATGGATACTCCGGCGAGATATTCCTCGCCCGTCTCATTAATGGTGGTATGTATACTAGGTGATGATAAGTAACGCCAATGACAACCCATGAGTTTCATGTACGGACATGACCTTATGGAAATGCACATGTACGTGGCTCTGAGCGGAAATGGTGGAGTGTTTCTAGTGCTCGATATTCGACCACTCCTGTCCCCTTCAAGAACTATGGGGCGGCCACTGGATCGCCCGAAAGACCCTATATCCCTTAAGACGAGACACTAGTTGTCCCTGTCTACTTTAGTTTTCAATTCTTATGAATGGGTTCTCCTGGTTTTCTGCCCCAGTTCCTAAGTCTTTATTTAGCCCTGGCACAGATTCGTCCATTTTATTACAACTGGGTTAGTTTCAACCGAGGTGCGCAACCACCGTTTGTAGGGCTACGAACCACTTCCTATTCCGAAGAAAACTCGGCGGAAGCTGCTATCATCAGTGGATAGGCATTGCGAGTCACTCTTGGAATGACTCGCCCAGATAACCTAACCTGACGCAGACTCCTATACGCGGTGTTTCTGTGCACTCAGTCGTAGAGTGCATGTTAATTCATGTATATGCATGTGAATATTCCTAAATATATATACTTTAAGAGGATTTATCAGAAAAAATAACAAATGAATAATAAAAAAAAAATCGGCTCAAGATGGACTATGTCCATTCAAGAGAGCCCGGCCTATGTCCTTTATATTTTTACTCTTTTGCCATATCATTAATATAGAGATGGTATAACTCTAAGATACCGCCAGCTGTATGTATAGTGGTCTACAAGTTTCAAAGCAATATTTTTAGTCCAAGGCGTTGATTTATATTTCTCTTATGCGTATTTATCCCTCAATTGTACTTACTCAAATATATCTCGTTAATTCAGCTTTCTCAAATGGACTCGCCCATATAGGCCGCTCATTTTTTCATTGATTTCGTTGTTGAGTAGGCCACTATGTCTAATATAACTTTCTCTTGAGTATGTCACCTAACAGAATGACATGTGCATTAGAGGTGTGCCAATGTCGTTAATCACCTCTTCTGAAGCATTTAGTGTACACATTTCGCCGTTGTATATTACCGAAGATAACACATTTCTTTCCATAACGGCATACATGATGATCTCGATTGTATTCTGCGAAACTGTGTCACCAGAAAAAAACAAGCAAGAGGTCATTATTAGTCATAGTTGCGTCAAGAAGGGGATCCTTGTTTTGTGAAGTTCTTCAAAACTAGGAGCAGGTGGTCAAAGAGCTTTCAATGGGATTGAGACAAACAGAGTGCGTGCTGGAATTCTATTTATTCTACTTTACACTCTATATTTACATCTAAGTTAGATTGTAAAAAATCAACACATCCCGTTAGAAAAGACTAAACAAAGTCAGGACAGAGTGTGTTGGTCTCGGGTGAGCGATGTGAGGCCAATGGGGGGACCCCCTATGCCAGGCTGATTTAATATAATAGTGATGTATGAAGAATTTTGATAAACTAGTCAAAATTTTGGCAGGATTTGCCCCGCCCCCAAGGCCTTCGAGGTGCATTAGACCTGAATTTAACAATGTATGCCCTTAATGTTTCTATAAGGAGGCTTCATGCCAATTTAAAAAGAATTGGAATAGTGGTAATTAAGTATGACTTTAGAGTACGAGTTTCCTATTGTATGCAAGATACAGGGCGTGGCTTAAAGCGACAGCTTGATCCGGGGCCCGCCCTGTATCTTGCATACAATAGGACGAGCATTCGAAATGGCTTGTGGCATGACATCATCGATCTTTCATCATCATCGGTCCTTTACACCGGTGGTGTGTAGGGCAGCAGAGTTATCCATCCACTCCTGCCTTATCCTGGGTTCACTTTGTAAGACCCCAGGTCTGCTGCACAGCTTTTTTTTCGCTCTTTCAACGTCCTTCTCCATGATTGTTCTTGGCTCCCTCCTTCCTTCTTGCCTTCTGATGTCAACCAGTGCAGCGCTGTTCTTGTTATTGACTGGGGGGGGGGGGGCATGTTCATCCATCTCCATCGCGTTTGGTAATGATGATACCCATGTTTTATTGCTTGGGCATCTATTATAAGGTCTTCATTGGTTATCTTCTCTGGCGAATATCCTAAGTATTCGCGGAGCATGTTGTGGAAGTATCGTAATTTGGAAAGGTCTTGTATCTCTGTAATTCCTCCAGCTTACTATTCCATATAGGAGGTTGAGACAGAACACAGCTCTGGTATAGTTTCAGCTTCGGCGTTGGTGCTGTACTGGGTAGACCTCCAGATTGTTTGTTCATTTCTCTAAAAACTCTCCTTGGCCTTACAAGTCTTCTGTGGGATGTCCTTCCTTTCGTGCGCCCTACTGATAGTGATGTGCTATCTATGTATGTAAGTTGTTTGTCTGGCTCCGTAGTTCTTGATCTTAAGCGGAGCAGGCATCTCCACATTAAGTGTCAACGTCTCCTGTCTTCTTGGTACTTATACGTTAGACCCACACTGCTTCCGTATGTTTGCAGCCTGTTTGTGTCCTATGGATATGCTGGGTGTGTGTGAGACAGCAGCGCAAGGTCGTCCGCAAAGTCAAGATCTTCAGGTGAGACAAGGGCAGCGGATCCCCTTGGGAGTCTTCTGTTGTCCTTCGCATAACAAATCGCATGACCAAATTGAATAGCATGCAGACATCACACACCCTTGCCTAACTCCCGTTTGTACATCAAAAAAGGTATTGTTGTATCCACTGAGCATCTGAAGTTATTGTAGAAGCTCTTAATCGACTGGACTAGGGTATGGAGTTGGAAAACCATAGGTGACAGATAGGATTTCATGGCTGTCTGGTGTACACTTCGAAAGCTTTTTTCGAAAGTCACGACAGTTACATAAGTTGTCTCTTGCCCTCTGTGCACTGTTCTATGATGTTACGTAGTGCAAGGGCTGGTCAGGCACATCCTCAGTGTTTCCGAACCCTGCTTGTTCATTCCTACAGTACTACATCGACAGCGTCGACATCTTCTATAAATTTTTTTTTTTTTTTTTATTATATATTTTTTTTTCAAAATTCAGAAACATATAAATCATTATTAACAATGAAGTAGTTTTTTTTTCGCACATATCCTCACACACAAACACTTCTCGCACGCAACACACTCAGTCCATGTTTTGCATAAATATCAAGAAATCAGATACATGAGTTAAAAATCAAAAAATTGTTTTTCCACAATGACCATAATTTTTCAAATCTACAAACATCAAATTTTGATAAGCAATATGACTTTTCAATGTTAAATTTGGAATTTCATTGAGATAATAACCCATAATATTTGTAGTTTTGTTTCTGTTTCAGACTAGAAAAAAATATATCTGTTTTGGTGATAGGATCAAAAAATTTAGCACTTTTTTTTCTTGTGAGTGGAAGATCACCAAATAACACATTTTGCAAGTCTAAATCCAACTCTTTCTGTGGTTTTTACAATATATATGTAAAACTAAAGACGACTCCATAATGACATAATTTTTTCCAATCGATAAAAAATATGTGGTATAGTTTCGACATCTTGTTTAACCCAAAAAGTACAGGAATCAGAATTACAAGATTGATTTTCTTAAAATAGTAAATTAACAGGAAGAATTCTATGAAGAACTATATTGACCACTGAGCTGTAACATATCAGTAGTTATTTTGAAACAAACTTATCTAAATACATCTTCACCAACAATTCTTGTATGCTTATGAGGAGAGAATTCGAGTTCCACCTGGAAATGTGAATTAGATCAGTATTAACTTTCATTCAAAAGCCTATATATGACTTTTGTACATTTTTCATTAACTAGAATTGGTTTAGTAAAATGGTATAGAAGGTTTTACATACTATTTTTGACGCAATTTTCTTTTAATGGACACAATTTTATAAAAGTGAAATAGCCCTTATTAAACGCTTGTTGTATCTTCTAAAATTATCTTGGCCAGGATTCGTTACTAGCACTGATAATGAGTGATTCTCCTCCAGTTGTTGCATCGCTCAGGTTCCTTCTGTGGGATCTACCAATCACCCCTGTACACCATTCGTCAGGCACTTTCTCTTCTTCCACACAGCTGTAACAGTTGGTCGGAGAATTGAGGCTTGCTATTCCAGGGTCTGCATTAAATAGCCTCCGCATCAGATTGTTTAACCCTGGTGACTTCCCGTTTTAAAGGGCCTTGATTGCGTCTATTATCTCGGTCTTTGGGCGGAGGGTCGGCGGTTGGTTGATGTCAAGATCACTGATGGCTCTGTTATTGACAGCTGTTTCTCCGGATGGGTCTGTTTAGTACTTTCTGGAAGTGTTCGTCCATCTCTCTTCCTGTTCTTTTCTGTTGTCGCAGCATTCTTGTTTGTCTTTATATAGCCCTTCCTGAAGCTTCTCGATATTTACCGCCACACTCTTTTTGTGAATATGTTACACTTTTTCTTGTTCTCCCGCGATGCCGCACTCCTCGCCTCAAGCCGCAAGTTGGTTCCATTGGCCTTCTTTACTGTCACGAACGTGCAAGCTCTTGACACTCCTGTTGCGCTTCCCTATATTACCCATCTTGTCTCTCAAGAGTGGTAGGAGACTGACTCTGCAGCATTTTTTTTTCTTGAATTTTCCCTTTTATTCAAATAGCAATTTGAGTCTCTTGCTGGATCAGTCCTGTTTGTAGTTCTGCTTGCGGGAGCTAGTTTCTTTAAGTGCTTTCTTGTTCAATTTTGCGATTGCGTTCCTGTGTTGTTCACCACTGCCTCCTCACATCTATATGTCTTGCGAAGATTTGGAATCTCGTTTCTTAAATAACAGATGAAGGTGGCTTTCACGGATGTTGTCCCTCAGTCTCTGAGGTCAATCGCGCTTGGCATTAGTCCTTGCCTGGTTTTCTCAGCTGGTCTGATTGTATGCTGTCACTAGGTTGATGGTCGCTTACCTACGTCTGCACTCCCTGACCATAACGTCTGTAGAGTGTCTCCAATACATTGATCATCAGGTGGTCAATTTGGCTCCTGTCCTTCCATTTGGAGAGTTCCAGGTTCAGTTTGGGGATTATCACGGGTGTTGAAGAAGCTACCTCTTTACAGGTCGTTCATGGCACAGAATTCCACCAGTCTTTTGCATTGTTTTTTCTACCCCGACCCATTGTTTTCCATGGACTCTTCATAGTCCGGTGTTGTCTTTTCCAACTTTGCATTGAGATTCCCCATTGATGACAAGGAGAATCATTGCCGTTGGGAGTCTCTCTGAGTCTCTGCTTGTAATTGACTGAGAAGTCATTTTTGTCTCTTCATTCGACTGCTGTCATTGGTTGTGCATAGCATATTGTATTAATGTGATGATCGATGTGCTGCCCTTCAATCTTGCACTCCATAATTCAGTTGTTTGTGGGTTTCCATTCTAAGTGGCACTTCTCTACATCTTTCTTGAGTATGAAGCGACTCATCTAATGATGTATGTCGTTCATCTCTCCCAGAGTGGAGGGACAGTTCTCAGTGGTGGTTCTTATCCTCCCAGATTCAGTCCATCTACTCTCGCTCACTCTACGACATGGAGGTTAAATCGCTTCACTCAGATGTACCTGTGCCAGCTTGCCTGTCTCATACATTGTTCTCAATTCCAGGTGTCCAGTCTGATCTTGGTTATTGGTGGTGTTCAGGTCCTTCCCCCATTTCTGCTGGTAATATCCTTGGGGCTTTTGATTGCCAGCATCATACGAGTCTCAATTTTACTAGAAGCCCTTCGCGACGCTTGAAGTAAGGTTATCCTCTGTAGTTGTTTCCGTAACTGCTCTTCTTATAGACAGGGTTGTTAGCCCTGCGCTAACCCCCAGATCTGGAGGACCAGTAATTTATGTTATGGTTTCCTCCACTTAGATCTATGGCTTTACATGGCTGACGAGACTAGATCTGCCCGTGATTTTTAATTAAGAGTTTATTCTGCTTCCATAGGTAACTGCCTTACCGGTTTACGCCTTACCTGAAGCGGGATTTCTGTAGGTTTTTACTCCTGGAGAAGGAAAGTCTTGTATGACATTCGATTATTTTTAGTGTTGTTCTAATATTTGATCATAAACATACGTAATACCAAACGTCAATCGTCAGAAATTGTGTTAAGGTGTTTGATAAAAACTAGGGAAGTGTAAAAGGGATATTTGTTTCACATATATTCTTCAAATGTTGCTTTCTTCCGCAAGCA